>QARZ01040972.1:0-95474 GCA_013407115.1 Glycine latifolia
GAAATCCATTAGGACTTTCAGTTATAGTTTCACTTTTGGGTTTTAGTGAAACACTTGGTGTTGTGAAATCAATGAATTATTATTTTCCATTGAATTGTGTCTCTTTTTTTTTTAACATAGATTGAAACTTTTGATTGGGCCTCTACGTTTTAGAATTCTTTGGACCTTAGTACTATTCATGTACTATTTAAGTTTTGAAATTCCTGAAACCGGTACGGTTGTTGTTCCAATAGTTGATTTTTGGATTATTTCACTTTTGTGAAAGATTACTTGTCCATGCTTTAATATCTTATTTTTGGAATTTTGATTCATATTTGGTGCTATAAATTTTAGACTATTATATTTGATTTCTAAAAACACATGTATGTTGTGAAGTGTTTCATGTTGGTGGGCATTGTTGTTGATATATTATTTTCAAAGGGGATAAATTATTTTAAATTACAAGTGGAATTATGGAGAAATATGTATAATTTAAAAGTTTGTCTGCCCAAAGGGGGTGTATTTTTATAATTATAAGTAATTCTCCTTGTTGTTTAAATCTTCATGTGATGAAAAATATTTGTATATTATATTCCCCGCCCAAAAGGGGTTTATGATATATAAACTATTTTGTTGTTACCCAAATTTATTAGTCATGAAAATTTCTTTGTAAATTTGAAGAATACTTCTGGTTATTTCATGCAATTTCCTGCCCAAAGAGAGTTGTTGTGCGTTTCAATTGGAAGCTTATCTATAATAAAGTTATTGGAGGTGCATCGGTCTAGGTGATCTATCTGCCCAAAGGGGATAGTTCTCTAAAGCCAGTGTATGCTATTGATTTATCTGTCTGAGGCTTTGTCCTTGGTTTAAACCTTGGTATGTGCATTTTGTCCAAAGGGGGATGTACTGTTTTGTTGGCCTCGTTGTAATGACTTGCTTTGTTAAAAGCTATATTTTGCCTTATAGTTTATTTTAATGCATTTGTTTTGCCTTAGCAGTATCTTTTGTTAATTCCTTTAAATTAATTTAAATATATTTGACTAATTCATCTACATGAAAGTAAGTTGGAGTAAATATAATTTCTTAGTACTTTATGTAGATGACTTTTTTTTTTCCAATAAGATTTTGATTTATTGAATGAAACAAGAGCCTTTAATCTAAAAATCTTTTGATAGAAAAGACTTTTCGATAACTTTTTTGTGTGTAGAACAAGAGTATTTTATATTCATGTAGTGAGCTTAATTAGTGGGGGTTATAGAGACTTGCTTTTGAATGTTTTAGATTCTTTCGATTCCCTTGATCAGTGGGAGTTATATTCAGTTTGATTTTCGAGTCACTTTTGTATGTAAACTGATAATTATTTTGTGACTTTTGTTTGAATTTTATTGATGATCATCATTATTGTTTTTCTCCTGTCGAATGAGAAATATATGTATGAAATAATATCTTTAAGCATGTCGTGAGCTTAAAGATATCTGGATGTCACAAATTTTGAGATCTCATGTTGTATTTTAACATGTTGATTTATTTAACCTGAGCAATTTCATGTCGTTTGGAAATTGCGTTAATTCAATTTCATGTTATTAAGAAATTGGATTGAAAAGGCAATTTCATGTTGTTTATAAATTGCGGTGATGTAGTTTCATTTTGTTGAGAAATTGCATCAGAAAAAGTGTAATTTCATGTTGTCTGGAAATTGCACTAGTGTAATTTCATGTTGTTGAGATATTACATTAAAGACTGATAAGAATTAGTGTATTACATTGTTGATCACTTTTTGGCATTAATTCTTACTATACTACTAGGCTCAGGTTCATGAAGATGTAATACTCATTGTATGTGAGTATGGAAGGTCATATGCTATGATATTTTTAGTATATTGATCGCCATGTTCCTATGATGGGGTTATGTTGGATTGAATCATTTTGAGATGCTGGAATTGGAATATTGTTTTTCAAAATTGTGGCCACGTAAGATGAATTTTCAGTTATTAACCCGATAGAGTCATTTTGAAATAAAATGATTTTCAAAATAATATTAAATTAATTAATATAGCCCAAGTTGGAGAATGTTAGAAAATTTCCTTTATGTGGGCAATATTAATTAATTTTGTATTTTAAATTAATTGGGTTAATGTATATTCCAATTTTAATATTTTGACTGACCCATTATGATCATATTGAGTTGGACTTCTGACATCTATTACTATTGGGCCTAGTTGGGCAGCAGTGTAGGCTTTAGTGTGATCCTGGTTTCCATGATGGGTGGACCCAGTGGGCACATACTCTTTTCTGAGTAATTGGCTAGGTCTCCTCTTTAGCTTATTTATATGAGATTAAGCCCCACGAGCCATTATGTTTTCATCGCTGAAGGCTGCCAATTTCTAAATAGGCAATAGAGAGGAAGACTCTGCATCTTGTTCCCACATCTTCTCCAGTTTTTATTTTATTCAGTAATGACCCAACAAGGTACAAACAATCATAACTTCAATAGCTTTGATTTATTGTTATTTGGTGTTTTATAATCATATGCATGATCCGTTATTTTAAATTTATCAGGACTTTCATCCTCCCTCTAGTCTTAAAAGAATTTTTTTTCTTGGTTTCAATTACAATTTTTTTTAATTAATTTTATCTTATTTAATGTTAATATTTCTAAAATATCTTTTATTTAATTGAGAATATAGTTTCAATGATTATTTCTTATCCTTGATACCAAGTTCTAATGAAGGATAAGTTGAAAAAAATATTTTTTTAATTGAAATTGATATAATTAAAAGTGATTAACTAATTTTCATAATTTTTTTATATTTGAGAATAAGAAAGTATATTATAACCAAAATAATAGTACTTCCACTATACAAAATGAGAAATTATTTTATTAGGGAGTAATATTATTGAGCTAAAGTATTTTGAAATATTAAGACTATGTTTGTTTGAATGGAGAGAATAAGTTTGAAGAGAAACACATTCTATATTCAGTTGTTTTGGCATTTTATATTATACTTTAATTTAAAATATTAAATTTCTCTTTTATATATTTTTCTCATCGATCTAAACGAAACACATTCTATATTCAGTTGTTTTGGCATTTTCCAAAGAGAGAGAGGGCATTGGTTGTTGTGGGCGGTAAATGTGAAAATTGATGTATGACACCAAAAATGTGGACGCACTTGGAGGATATTAAATGTGATAAAACCGAAAATTGTACACAGATGAATTTTACAATTTAATGATCAACGCACTCCCATGCATGCTGAAACTTGCAATTACTCCAACCCCTTTCGTCACCATCCACCCTGTCACATAGACTTAGTGACCCCCACACCACACTCTATTCTTCCTCGCAACACATTCAAATTTATAAAAATAAAAATAAAAAATGATCATCGAAGACACGGAGATACCGTGTCTTTACATTGAAATTAAAGCCTACCTTCTTAATAACTATACGAATATGAAACTCCAAAGAAACAATACAAGCTACAGACTTTTCTTCATACTTGCCGTTATCACTGCCGTCTGCAACTTTGTCCTACCATGCCTCTCATTTATTATTTCTACCCCTCTATTCCATAACATGCATATCTGTCTGCTTTTTGTCCTCTTCATCGGCACATTTCGTTATTACTTGCTATTTCTTGCTTGACATATGATATACCATACTAAGCTATTAGTATATAATAAGGTTAATTTGTTTGTGTATGTTTTTTTAGAAGTATTTTTATAAGAAAAAAATAAATGAAATAAATTTTTTTATATAAGTTAAAATAAGTCTTTTATTAAATAAGTATTAGTTAATTCTTAGATGTCCTCTTATCTTTTAGAAAAATTATATGATAAATCTTTTATAAGTAATTAATTAATGGTTAATTAATGGAGAATTCATTTTAACTTAGAGAAATTTATCACTTTATTTTTTTGTCTTAAAAATAGTTCTAAAAAATTTATCCAAATAAATCCTAACAATATTTATAGTACCATATCAATTTGCATTAGATATATTTATAATAACTAGGACAGAAAATCATTCGAGTTTAACTTGGTTTAACTCCACTTAACTTGACAATTATTGACTCAATTTTAAATTCAACTCGAGTTTAATGTATATGAACAATTTTTTTTAATTCAATTTCGACTTAGTTTATCAACTTAGTTTAAGTTTGTGGATGACCTCTATTTATATTGTTAGTTTGATTTGACTTAGAATTATGATTATGCATCTTATTTTTATTTCTTTATACAAAAATAAAATTACTTATAAAATATATGAATTTAATAATATAAAATATATTATAATATTTGACACATACACATGTATGAGAAATGCTAGTAACATATTTTTTAATATATTTTATTTTGTTTTTTTTGTGAAGTAAAGAGATAGAATCCATGCCTACATATTTAAAGGATAAAATTATTTATCAATAGTATTATATCTTATTGATTCTAACGTAATCTTTTGAATACATTTTTTTTTATAATTTTGAATAGATTCCAAACCAAAAATAAATGTGTTAGAAAAAGTGTGCTCCTCTATCTACATATTTCACAAACAAGTGATACAGTCAGTTTTGCAACTTCTATGACATTCATTAGGAGACATGTCAATACCTCTTCTTCACCTGCTGATTTTCATATCATGTTTGAACTTTTTTATACATATGTATGGGCGGGGTTCTACCTATACGTGCGTGGTTTTACCATTGTCAGAAGAAGTAACAGGATCATACCTATACGGCTATACGTGCGTGTTTTAACCATTGTCAGAAGAAATAACAAAATAACAGGATGAGTCCAAGAGTAAAACAACTAAAACATATTTAAGGTCTATCCAACAAAAAATTATGTTATTAATATTTATAAATTAAAAAGGTCTCATATATTGGTAAAAAAAAGACATATTTTAGTAAAAAGATCCAAAATATTTGAATAAAAAGTTCTTTTAAAATTTTTATTGGACTCACTTATGTTGAACTGATCCTAAAAAATAGATGATCATTTCTATAAGAGCAGATTGCAGTAAGGGAAGATGCTAAAGCAAATTTGGCAGCGGCTTTGACATTCAATTGTATGGTGTATAATTAGCTAGCCTGTAATAGTGTTTGTTTTTAAACAATCCTAATTATAACTTTTGACTTCGTGAATAAGTTTTGATCATTTCAATTGATTATAAAATTAATCATCAGTGTAGAGTTTAATCATATTTAAAATTATTTTCTCCTCTTCAAAGATATATTCTGTAAGGATAGAAATCAGATCCTTGTGTCCAACATAATTTTTTTGACTTACTATGTAAATTAATAGATCTTATCAAATTCAAATCTTTGTCTTTCTATTCCTCAAAGTTTGGTGGTTCTGATTAATATGATGATTCCTAACTGGTATGTAAATTCTTTTGAACGTATTATAATTATTAGACTATACCCAGTCATGTAACCATACCTTTCTAATAAGGGTTAAAACATCTCTTACACTCCTTTTAATAAGCTTTTCTTTGCCTATAAAAAATATTTAATGAACTTTTGTTTTTGCATATAAAAATAAATAAACGAAACAGAGGATAACATAAAACGTTTTACTCTAATAATATACTAGTATCAATTACTCTTAGAATTTTATATATATGTATATTGTTGCAATTAAATATTCAATTAATAAAATGGAATTTGAATAAAATATTTACTGTTCAAACATCAAACTATACCCTTATACTACTTTCTTATTATTGATCAAGTTGACACAAACAATCTTGAAAATATGTAGATATAATTTAACAGTCGAATAGATAAAGATTATATTTTATATCAAATTATAAAATGATGTAATAGTTGATTAAGTTATATTGATATAATTTGCAATTGATTCTTCCCTCTCTATATATATTATCCAAATTAGTTTTAATCAATTTTTTAAAATTAGACTGAATATAATATTGAACAGAAAAAATGATGTAATTTACTATTTAGTTATAACTGATATAATTAAATCAATAAAATATATATACAGTAAAATATATTTTTTGTGCGTATTTTTTTAATTTGGTTTTAATTCTTCAAAATATTTTGTCTTATTTTGGTCCCACTTTTTAAAATTAATCTACTTGTAATTCTCAAAGTTCATCTTCTGTCAGTTTATAACCATTATTAAATGTTAATTACAACACTTTGAGAATAAATTAGAATCCTTCAAAATTAGAGAAATGAAAATATGATAAAAAAATTGGTGGACTAAATCAATTTTTTAATCCTTATACGCATTTATAATATTTTAAATAATAAAAAATTAAGTAAAATTTTAAATTAATTTAAAAAGATCATATGTTTTGCAATATAAAATTTAATAAAAGACTAATAGTTTTCGTTGATACATTCGTGAACTTATGCTAACAATTTTTTATTGGCGAAGAAAATTTGTTAACTTAGAAATTTATTCACAAAAATATTTTTAGTTAAAAAATTTAAAAGAATTAATTAAGTTTTTAGTTTTGGAAATTTTTCAAAATTTGAGATTTAGTTGGTAAACAAAATTTTGATTGATGAATCTTTCATTTTGTTATATGATTTAGTCTTTGACATTAGATTGTGTTGGTAAATGGTGACATGACATTCATTAAAATAGTCTCATGTTATTTTTAATTATTTGATAGAGTTCATTTTTTGGTACGATGATGAAGCAAGAAAATTGTTCCCTCTATTACTAAACCTATTCAATCTAGACTCAATTCAACCATAAAAAACTCAAACCTAAATTTCAACCAAACAGATTTAAATACATAATCACCACCCGATCCCAAACATTGATCAATACTAGTATAATTAAAAAACATGATAAATATCAGAAATAGAAACTGAAAAAAGCAAAGATAACTAATAACATTATAGATTTTCTGAAAAAACACACACGCACGCACAATCTCGCCTCTGCTAGCGATGTTTTGCAAGCATGTGAGAGAGGAAGATTCACAAGGATCTTGGTGGCGAGAGGGGCCATGCACAGTGGGAGAGAAAATTGAGAGCGACTTCAGCGAAAGAGTGTTCTACCAACGAAGCAATATGGCAAAAATCCAGATCCACAATCTATCGGCCATCACCCATCGTGCTCCGCAGCAACGCCTACGCCGCCACAGGCGGGATCTGGATCAACGCTACCACTAACGAGATCTAGGTTTTGCAGTTTCTGGATTTATGTTTCCTTTCGGGTTTGGACTTGGATTTGACTCTAGACCTGAATGTATGAATGTGTTATTTGTTTTATTTATTTTGTTTGTTCAAGTTGAAAGCATGTTTCATTTTGGGTGGCTTTGTGTTCTAAAGTGAGATTTATTGTTTTATTGGATTTGATTTCGGAAGAACACGTTTATTTGTGTTGTGTGCTAATTTCTAGTGATTTTAGTTGTCAGAACACTCATTAAATAATTATAAAAATAACAAGTGGTAAGTCATAGTGACTACCATGTCATCATTTAAAGATAAAATCTAACAACAATGCCTAAAACATGTAACAGAATAGAAGATTATAGACCTTGAACAGTAAAAAATTAGCTTATGAACTAAAATTTAAAATTAAAAAAAGTTTAAAAACTAAAAATTTAATTAACTCAATTTAAAAATATGATTTAAACCAATTTGAATTGGTTTAATTAGTCTTGCTCGTATAATTTTTTAATTGTCCTAGATAACTTGATTTATCAATTTTTTGTAAACAAACCTGTTTGACCTAACTTTAATTTATAATTAATGGCACTCTTTTACCATATTACTATCATATTCTTACAAAATTAATCGCAAATTCACGATATAAGTAAATTTTTTAGGGTTGTTTATTCTCTCTACATGATCACAAAATTGAGTAGTTCATACTTCATCAGGTCCAAGGATTTTTGTCAGTGTTCAGCGCGTTCACCACATTCATAAATATATAGGTTTGTTGCACGAATGTATTGGTCTTTTTCCAGTCTATATTAGTTATATTAATATGATCGTTGGAGGGATATTTCTAACACACCATACCTTACAGATTACCTTGAATTACAACATAAGTAATAGTTGTATATATTTTTTAATTATACTTTTAAACTTAGTCAATCAGTTTAATAGCAACAACTCCTTCAATATTAGGTCAATTTCATAACATTTTTATCCAAAAAATTTAATGTTTAGAGTTGACAAATGAAAAAGGTGGTTGCACAATAATTTTTCATTTTATGATATGCTATGCATGCATGCATTTGTAGTGTGTACTGATGGATGACATGATGACACTGGTTTTTCAGTTTAGAAAACACATAAACGACAGCCTCCGGAATTATGCATATGTTGCAGTGCCTTCACTGGTGGGGAATTTGTATATAGTGAGATCTCAGGCAGAACATTCTCCACTTTGAATTTGGCATGCATTGCTGCAACTGTCACTTATTCTTTTCCCCATAAAGAAGGTAACCTAGATACCTTCTCTTTAAATTGTTCCACTGTCATATCTGGCCACTATCAAAGGTTGTCATTGAATTTTCTTAACAACATAACCTTCCAATTTTTATTTTCTCCTAACTCAGAAATCACAAAAAGACTCTAACCTATTGAATCAGAGACTAATTTATTCACAATATGTAATTGTCATTGACTCAAAAAAAATTTATATACAATAAAAATCAAATACAAATTATATCACTAAATAGATTGTTCAAATTCATACGACACAACCAAATCTCATACCATTGTGCAAATCCTTTGATTTCACACTTCCAATTAAATATATGGATGAGGCTTCAGAAGCTAGGAGAACTGACGATACGTAATATTGCTCAGTTTGATGTATATATATGTTTCATTTTTTATTTTTATTTTTACATTCTATAACGGGATTTTTAGTTCATATACGAAGGGTGTCTTAAATGAGAAGAAACTAATATTATAAATTTGAATCTATACTCTTTAACGTTGGAACTTTTCTTATTAGTTATAATATTCCTGTTTTGTTAGTATACATGATTTTTTTTTTTATTTTGATATTTTTTTAAAAAAATTATTAATTGTTTTTGAATTTTTCTTTTAAATTAATATTTTCTTATTTCTCAACTTTAATTACTTTTATGTGTTTAAAAAACTTCTTTCATTTAATATTTTTAAAATTATACTTGAATTAAAAATATATCTCATAATGTACAGAAACTTGCTCCAATGCTAGTGCTTGTAAATTTGTTTGCCGAAGTTCTGAATGAAAATGGTTTATAAAGAGAACAAGCAAGAGAGAAAGATCGACATGCAAGAAATTTACGGAACATTTTCATACATTGACGTGTTTAAGACATCCCCGCACTTTCTGTAAAAATAAAATTCAGTTTTTTTTTTTTCGGTACAAAGTGTTCTATTTAGTCATTGGGCATTTCAAGAATATTATCAAGCGCCAGATGGCCGAATATAAATGCATGAATAAACGTAAAAACTTATAATAGGTATTCTCTTCGACAATATGTTTAAACGGTAATATTTTAGCTATTATATAGTTCATATACTCTTTAGTCTTTAGCCTCGGGTTTGAATTTTTTCAGGTCAAGTATTTTGTTAATTTGTGTATTTAGGTCACAGGTTAAAAGTTTGAAATTAAAATAAAAAATATTTAATAGTACTTACTCATGTAAATATTTTTTTTTTCGTATTTTTATTGAACTAGGCAAATATTAACCAAATCCATAAACTTGGAATATTTTTTATTGGGCAAGCATGGTAAAATTTAAAAGTGAGATATATCCATTTTTTTTTTATTACAAAGATATATCCATTTAAGCTACATTCAAGTTCAAATATTTAATGGCATAAAAAAAGTTTAATAGGAGAGTATGTAACAGAGCATTTAAAAAAATATTAAATATTTACTGCAGTATTAATGAATGGTAGTAGAAGTATTTATGAATGACAATTTTAATGTGGATACGAAATTATGATCCTAATTACAAAATAGTACATTTATTGGTGATTCATACCCTTCCTATCTCTTCCACTTGCAGTCCTTTCTGCAGGCAAAATAACTAACTCACCAAAATGCTAATAATTTATCCTTAAGATAACCATTAAAAAAATTAAAGCATAATTTTTCATTATAAATATAACATCTAATATCACTAAAAAAATTAATTATAACTTTTAGGCTTTAATTAATATGAATTTAATTAGTTTCTATAAGTTTACATTTTTTCAATTTTAATTTTTATAATTTTTTATTTATTTTTAGTTTATATACATTTCTGTTTATTTTTTAAAATTATAATCTCTAAATAAAACACAGATTTTCAAAAGATGAACATATATAACTGAATTCATATTTAAGTCTAATTATCAAGCGAGAGTTTAGCTAATAGATTGAGTTGAATATAAAAATATTATAAATATTTTAGTATCACGTTTAATTTTTATGGATAAAAATATATTTAAATTTAATTTTTAATAAAAATGATAATTACTAAATTCTTAGCTTTTGGTCTAGAAGCTAATATTGGTAACAAATCCAAAAAAGATAGTTGCATTAACCTCAAGAACAACATCATCTGTTTTAATTTTCCACACCACATATTTTCAAGCATTACTACCACTATAAAAACCCTTATTATCTTCCATGCAACTCCCTCAGATCCCTCTCTTTCTCTTTCCTTCTAACGTCTCTCAATATTTATTGTAATTTTCAAGTTTTGAAAACTTCTTGGTCTGGTACTGCTTTTCTGCTCTGCATTCTGCCATATATCTTGAGATTCAGTGCACCACTGCACTGCCTTGAGATCCCTATCTATCTCTCACCGTTAATAACAAAACCATAATAATATTCAATCACTATACTAGTACTAGTAGAGTTGTAGTTGACCTTGATGATGATGGTTTAGTCTCTTTCACATCACAAGCTAGGTACCTCTTCTCATTTTACTTGTTTTTGGACCTCCATAATAAAATGCACTAGTACTTAATTAGTTCTTTTCTTTTATATCTATAGTAGTCATTTAATTTCTTAATCAAAATATCCACACTTTCTCTCCACCTCACTCATTCCATTTTAACTTAGATTCCTTTGAGTGTGTTTGAGTTGGAGTTAGACTCAACGCAACTGACATTTCAGGAAAAACTTTCCTCAAGTTGCTCTGCTGTTTTTGTCTTGGAAAGCCAAATTTTTCCATTAAACGTAGTTTTGACGTGTTTCCAAACACTCTTTGTGTAGTTAGTTTTAGTGGAGAAATGGAACCCCAGAAGAGTCTATTAATGGATGAAAGCTTATGTGATATTTTCAAAGACACAGAATTTGGGTACACAAAATTTGGTGGAGAGGATCTCTTTTCCATTTTGGAGAGCCTAGATGACTTGAAAGATTTTCCTCCCAACAACAACAATGAAGCTGTTATTGGCCCAACTTCAAAAGAAAATGAGCAAAACTCAAGAATGGTGTCCCAAAAGGTCTCAATATCTTCAAGTGCCCCACAAGATTCTGAAACTGAACCTGAAATCTCACCCGAAAGCAAGAGACAAAAGCTTAGCTCCACATCGCCAGAGGAACCACAGAAGGTGTCTCACATAACTGTGGAGCGCAACCGAAGAAAGCAAATGAATGAGAACCTGTTGGTCTTGAGGTCTCTTATGCCTTCCTTTTATGTCAAACGGGTAAGTATTTTTTTTATCTGTAGAAACTGAACTCAGTATCAAGAAATTTATAATATTTAAACACACTATTTATCATGTTATCACTCACATATTAAAATTATAGATATATACCTCCCTTGATTTTAGCTGTGTGATAATAATTCATTTCTACCTTTATTAATTAGTATTTTAGTTGAAAGTTATAAAGTTGACTTAATGGTTAAAGAATAAGGAGAAAAAAGTCGGGTGTATGTCTCTAAAAAAAAAGTGTATTAGTTTACATTCTTGACTTTGTTTTACACCCAAAATATTGTCCTTCACATAGACAATTTTAGTTCATTGAACTACGTATGTAGTTTTTTTTGAGGATTTTGTTTAATTATGCTATATATTGACAATGACAAGTTGTAATATACTTTTTAAAATGGGTTTGATTATCTCTTGTATATTCTTCAATTTAGTTTTTCTTATAAAAAAAGTTATCTATAAACGGATTACAAAAGTGTACTTCTACTAGCTAGAGAAGTTGCAAAAAGATTTCTTGTATTAGCTAGAAGACATATCTAAAAATCAATGGCGGGCCAACGCTAGCTAGATGACCCCTAAAGAGAGAAAGAGACAAAAATACATATATGATAAATGATAAAAAGAGAGATAAAGAGTAATAATGGGTGTTGCTGTACAATACGCTTAGATACGCAATCTTGAAAATTTCCTCCTAGACAACTTACGTATATGAACATCCTATTAACCCTTAATTTTTCTCTATCAATCTCTCTTTTAACACATCATATTACCTATCATATTTATAGTTTTATTTCTTCTCTCTCTAGCTCAGTAGGTGTTGAATATCATATTCATTATCTAAATGTATTTTTCCTATGTATATTGTGATTTTATGTAGTGGTACTTGAAGCTAATTTGCTCCTCCTATATGATATAGGGAGACCAAGCATCAATAATTGGAGGTGTGGTTGATTACATCAACGAATTGCAGCAGCTGCTGCAGTGCCTAGAGGCCAAGAAACAAAGAAAAGTTTACAGTGAAGTCCTAAGCCCTAGGCTAGTTTCAAGCCCAAGGCCCTCACCACTAAGCCCTAGAAAACCACCCTTGAGCCCTAGAATAAGCCTCCCCATTAGTCCAAGGACTCCACAACAACCAAGTAGCCCTTACAAGCCCAGGTTGCAGCCAGGATACCTTTCCCCAACCATAGCCAATTCTCCTACTTCTTCAGCTTCTTCTTCCATCAATGATAATATTAATGAGCTTGTTGCTAATTCAAAGTCCATTATAGCTGATGTTGAGGTCAAGTTTTCAGGTCCACATGTGCTTCTGAAGACTGTGTCACCACCAATTCCTGGCCAGGCCATGAGAATAATATCAGCTCTTGAAGACCTTGCACTAGAAATCCTCCATGTGAACATTAGCACTGCTGACGAAACCATGCTAAACTCATTCACTGTTAAGGTAATTGTAATAGTACATACATGACCGCTAATCTTCCTGTTTTATTAATGTCTTCAGTTAATATAATGCTGATGCTTATACTAACAAGAATTTATTGGTAATGAATTGAATCACTGCATATATCTTAATTACTCCTACAACATAACACAAATAACACAAATTATATCTCTTAAATATGTAAGAGGTTCAATTTTTAGATCTATATACATATATGATTTTTTTTTGTTGAATGACGTTAACCCTTTAAATAAATAGAATATATATTTCTGACTAATTATGTGTTTGAGTAATATAACTGTTTTTTTTTAATTCCATTAGAAAACTGATAAGAAGTAATGTTTGTTTTAAATAAACTAAATCAAATAGGAACTAAACATATTTTATAGAAAAAGGATCTAAAAATCAAATTCTGTCTGTCAATATCACATGCATGAAGGGTTTTTTTTCCCTTTCCTTCTTTTATTTTCTGTGTCCAAAATATGGCTATATCTTTGAATGCCAGCAACCGCGCAGTTAGCTCAAATTTAAGTAACTATTTTTTGTTTGAGAAATTTTTTTGTTGAGTACTTTTTTTTTTTAAGATTATTGCCTCAATATGCTTATATAATCCTGTCTCTTCCCTATGTCATTTTCACTAATAATGAGGATTGGTCTGGATTTCAGCGTCTCAGTGATGTAACAGTTTTTGTTCCCTAAACCCTCATTTTGATTTAGACGGTTTGGATTTGAAGTTCTAACAATTTTGAGCCCTCAAAAAAGTTTGCCAGATGAAGTAACCTAGTAGCCTAGCCTACCACCTCTTTGAACAAAAAATTAATATTGATAATGGTGATATAATGAATATATTGAATGAAGTAATAATAATAGTAATTATTTTTGGCCAGTACTCTACAGTGAAGTACATTACTACTGTGATCTGTAATAAACAATGACATGCCGTACCTTTTTCACTGCATTTGTGACGCCAAGGATGTAACATGGCATCTCCCAAGCATTGTCTTCATTTGGCCATAAAAGAAAAACAAATATATTTTATATGCAATAAATTTCAATATGGACCTAATTATTTATTTCATGGAACCTAATTAATGATTATGTATGCATGCTATTTACGTGTTCAATTGTGGTCCATGAATAACTATGATTTCTTAAATCTGTCCTTTGTAGATTGGAATTGAATGCCAACTCAGTGCTGAAGAACTCGCTCAACAAATCCAACAAACATTCTGCTATAGATGACTTCCAGACTTTAGAACAAGCATCAGACCGTTTTAGTCTGTTGTTTGTACGTACGTAGCTGCATTAATAATAGAGAAGATTGGGAACATCCATTTAACTAGTCACTAGCATTTTTAGTTCAATTTCTTTCTTTTGTCTAATTAAATATAGTAAATTTAATTTAGTGTAATTGGTCACCTGTGTCTTGGTACGTATATGGTATGATTCTATTAATGTAATCAAGCAGTGTGTCAAGTTTTCATTTCTCTAAGAATTCGATCCAAAAATATATATTGGACTGGGCTGAAAGGGGAAGGAAGTATAATATATATATATATATATATATATATATATATATATATATTCCTCCCCTTTTGGTTTAATTTGTTCTATGGGAGAAAGAAAATATGTACATTTAAATGTAAAATGTAATGATCCATCTTGTTGTTATGATATCACAACTCTAAACGTATAATTTATAAATTAAATGAAAATTTCATTAATTTGATTTCAGAAATGAGGATAAATTTTTCGCGATAATACACACGTTAAACAACGCACCGATACGTAAATAAATACATATATATATAAATATATTAAATCATTACAAATCATTTACATGTCAGACATAATTCAGTTTTTATATATATCTAAATTTGAGATTACATGCCCGATCAATGAGAAACAAGGAACCAACTAAGAAAGAGTTGATAACAAAACACAACTCTCTCCCAAAATAAATTCCAACATTATCACATCGGCTTGGCGACTCCAACAAAAGAATTTCCCTCCAACATCACCTATTGTTACTCATCAGCTCCCACAAACGAAGGTTCGTGATCATCACAGGTACAAACCACACTAATAATAACCACAATCATTCTCAGTAATCAATCAGTTCAACACACACTTAACCAACTAGTTATCAACTTTTTCCACAATTCAAATTAATTATGCTTAGAATGATGCATGCACATGTTCAACTCTTAAATGCAATGTGGTACCATTCGTCAAGAAATAGCCTAAGCGTGCCCACATGACACTCTCACTTAGGAAAATGATGCAGTAGCTCGTCGAGGTCACCCTATTGTGCACAGACCGCTCCCCCCACAGTCATCAGCCAGAGTCACAAGGGAGTTCCAAAAAGAGTGATATGCTCTTAAGTACTCGCATTTTTATCCTTATGAAAAACCACAAGTACTTATTGCCACCGTTTATACTATTTCCATGCAATTATGAAGTATGAAACATTGGCCCATCAATGCACTGACCATGGATAGTTAAAAATTTTAAGCAATTCTTTTCCCTTTCCAGGGATGCTTAAAATTCTTAAACCAATCATCTTCCCTCCAAGGGATATCCAACAGGTCACTGCACCCCCATGTACATACACAACAGACATCCATCACGATGACATCATCAACATTAACATCATATCTGATCTATGTCATCATCAACATCAATATCATGTCAATTAATCTCAATGTCATCAACAACATCAACATCATCTCATTTCAATATCATCAACAACATCATTTCATTTCAACATCATCATCAATATCAACATTGTCTCATATCAATATTATCATCAACATCATAAGCAATTGCATTCCTCATATACATATGTAACACATGCCTTGGATTCACATTCCTCAAGTCTCTAGAAAACAAAAATCCCATACATTCACAATTCATAAGACCATGAGATTGATATTTTAGGAAAATTCCAAATTAAAGAGGAGGACTATAATATACAAAACCAATGTTTATGTCCATTTAAAATTTAATAAAGAAGTAAATAGGAGAACAAATTATAAAATTTTGGACAAAATCTCCTCTGTAATTAAGACTTTTTCCAAAAAATCTAATCATTACAATAACAACATCATTGACAATTTCATTCATCAATAGCAAATATATCTCATCCCATTAGTTTAAAACACATTTTTTCTTGAAAAGCAGCACGCAACAGGGACATACATACATCTCCATAATTGGGTTCCCTGACCCCAACTATGGTATCAAAAGCTATAAAGAAACAATAGACTCTCCTCACCTACCTATATCCCTTTGTTAGCTCCTTGTAGCGTCATTTTTTTATCTCTCAAGTTCACGTGCTTTGGCCCAAACATAGAGCTCTATATACCAAATCGAATACAATTTAGTATAGATTTCAAAGACAAGGTTAATATTAATATTTGGGTCAAATACTTGCTCAAATTTAAAAGGGGCTAAAATGGTATTTTGGGAGTTCACATAAAAAAGACATCATTTTGAAATTCCGATCATACCAGTGTGACCGGGGTTCAACAAAGGTCACAAAAATAACACCAATATTATAAAAAGGTAACTTTCACAACATCTCATTTACAAAGGTTTTTCAAAGGAAGTGTAAAAAATCCAATAACGCTACCCAAGTCATAAAAGATACTAAGAGAGGTTCAAACTAGCTAGGAGAAGGCATAGAAAATATGGTTACCTCGAAGAAAACTGCGAAGGGAGGATTGGAGGCTCTGTTCCCTATCGAATTCTCGAGTTAAGTTTTGAAAATTTCGCACAACGACGGCTTGTGGTGGTCATCGATGGTCGTGGGTGGTGGAGGAGGAGGATGAGAGATTGGGTGAAGGTTTTGGGGAATAAGAAAGCATAAAATTCATGATTTCACACTGCTGCATGTATTTGTAGCCAACTTTACTCGCCAGGACGAGCTGACCCAGTTTTTAAAATTTTCACTGCTTTTGTGAAAAGCTAATATATCATGCTACATGTGTTATTTTGAAAATGCCAACGGTTCATATTTTTATACATGGGTTATGAGCCTAGTTTTCAAATTTTAAGGAGATCCAACGGCTAACCAATCCGGAATTATGCTCTTACCAAAATAGGTTTTGGGTCAAATTCAGAATCACACAATTCCGATGCAGATCAATTAAACTCCACATAACCTAACATCCATACCAAGTAATTGAACAATGATAATTCACACAAAATTTCAACTAATCCAAATTAATAAGCAAGTAAATAATACAAGAAATACATCAAACATATATTTTCAGTTATAGAAATTTTAGGGTGTTACATAAAACATGGCAAAGGCTTGTGAAATCAATTACTCCTAATATAACCATAACTCAAACCTTGCAACTTTAATTTTAACTAGCCAAGACCTTTGATTGGATCCATGGCTTGATTGAAATCTAATTGAGTTAGAAAATTGGATTTGTCTAACTAACCTCAAGTAAAAAATTGGGATTTCAATAACTAATAGAATTTAAACAATTGTCTTATTATCAATTTTACCATTAATGCACTATTAAATTTAATGCATTGTCATTAAATTTTCTCTCATCTATTTTTTTATAAAAGAAGCTAGGTGAGCAATGCACCACATTAGAAATGACCAGCATCTCTACCAAGTTCGCAAACTGGCTACTACTAATCCTATGCAAAGCACCTTGATATTATTAAAAGAGAAGAAGAAAAAAACAAAAAGTTGAACAAAGTCACATTACATGGGGGTAGTAACCCAAAAACCCATGAAAATACAACCTAAGCTAACTAAAAGAAAAATAAGGAAGTTGAATACCATTTTGGAGAAAATCTTCTTTAATAAAAATAGGAACTAGATCACACCATACGAAACCATGAGATTGAATTTCAAAGTTTGCAAGTTTGTTTGTGCAGATATTCCCTTCTCGATAATATGAGACACTTCAAAATCCATAGCCTTGACTAATTGTCAACAATTAAGCCAGTTGCAATGAGTTGTGCCATCAACACATTTTACATATCCAGAAAAAGTGGGGTGCCAATCTACTTGGAGAATATGAGGAGCCTTTTGAGGGTGACTAGGAATAGCAAATTCCTTGAGAGTGGAAAAATCAGCTATAGGAAAAGGTGTTCCTCTTAATGATAAAACCTGAAGATAAACTATTATAAAATCTAAATGATCTAATCATGTCAATCACTACAATCTTTAGCAATTAGATCAATGTAGAAAATGAAGAGGATCAAAATATACCTCCAGTCATTGCTATGCTCCTGATACACCGCGAACTGCCATGAAATTGTTTACAAGTCTTCCAAACTCTTGCTCTCTTGCATAGATGGTGTATTGCATTTTTATGAGAGGGACCCCAACATACATTATATATAGAACTAACTTAAATCATTAGAGAGTTAGTTGTTATGGGCAAATAACGTGGACTGTTATCAAAATATCTAAATTTTGAATATTGCTAAAATAATTGGAATGTAGTTCACGATAGTGGACCACTTTATGACTCAGTCTTGGTTGGTTACCAAGACTATAGGAACCAATATTCTCCCACTTTGTCCACATATTATGTCATATACTCTAATGAGAAACAAAATACATGAATCATGACAACAAGTCCTCTAATATATGCGAGTATTATCTTCCATGTATTACACTGCATTATATTTCTCAAGTCCATATAACTTAATGAACAAACCCAATGTTTATTCTAGGTCCAAACTTTAATGATATTTTTCAAAATAAATTAATATGCACATAGACTTAATGAGGAAACATCACAAATGGAATTTCATTAAATATAATATTGTTCCTTACAATGAAAATTGCATATAGGAACCAAGTTTCATTCTTTCTACATGATCCTTAAATTTCAATGATGGCATGCCTTTAGTTAAAGAATCTGCAATCATTAATTCAGTGCTAATGTGTTCAATGATCATTGATTTATCTTTAACAAGCTCTCTTACAGATAGATACTGAATGTTGGTGTGTTTGCTTCGACTCTCACTGTTATTCTTAGACATAAAAACAACAACTGAATTGTCACAGTATATCTTTATTGGCCTAGAAATGGAATCCATAACTCAGCCCAGAAAAGAAACTCCTCATCCATACACCATGTGAATTGAAGTAGCCTCAAAACAAGATACATACTTAGCTTCCATAGAGGAAGTAGTAGTCAAAGTCTGCTTGGCACTTCTCTAGGACATAGTTCCACTAGCTAGCATAAAAACATATCCTGAGGTTGACTTTCATAAATCAATGCAACCAGCATAGTTTGAATCAGAGTAGCCAGTAACTTCCAAATTATCAGTTTGTCTTTATATAAGCATGTAGTCTTTAGTCCCTTAAAGGTATCTCATTACTTTCTTTGTTGCTTTCCACTGGTCTAAACCTGGGTTACTTTTATATCTCCCTAACACCCCAACCGCATAAGCATGGTCTTGGTGAACAATTCAGTTGGTTCTGCTAAAGATCATTTTTCGGGCATTGGTTTAAATCAAACATGTCACCCTTCACAATGAGAACTACACTTGGTGAACAATCACTCATTCTAAATCTTTCCAAAACTTTGTTGATATAGGTCTCTTCAGATAAACCAAGAACACCTCTTATTTTGTCTCTATGTATTTTGATAGCAATAACGTAAGAGGCATGACCCATATCCTTCATATCAAAGTTTTCAAAAAGAAATTGTTTCACCTCATATAGAAAACCCTTGTCATTGGTTGCAAGTAAAATATCATCCACATATAAAATAAGGAAACAAAATTTGCTTCCAATGACATTTTGGTATATACAGTGATCGATAACATTTTCTATGAAACCAAATGAAGAAATAACGTCATGAAATTTTAAGTACGACTGACGGGAGGCTTGTTTCAATCCATATATAGATTTCTTAAGATTGCACACCAATTGCTCACCGTCACTAGAGAAGAATCCTTTAGGTTGTTTCATATAAATCTTTTCCTCTAGGTCTCCATTGAGAAAAAAAAATTTCACAGTCATTTTTTGCAACCAGTGCTAGAATAATGCAAAGAGAATCTTTCTTAGATATAGGAGAGAATGTCTCCTTGTAGTCGATTCCTTCCTTTGGCTACGAGCCTATATCTCTCAATGTTGCCTAATGAGTCTTTCTTAGTTTTAAGGACCCACTTACAACTAATGGCCTTTGCACCATCAGGCAACTAAACAAGATCCCAGACTCCATTCCATGCCATAGAATTCATCTCATCTTTCATAGCATCATACCACAAGTTTGATTACTTAGAACTCGTGGTTTGTGAAAATGTTTCAGAATCATTTTCGGCTCCATTATTATAGTCAGATTCCTTCAGATACATAACAAAGTCATTCGGTATCACTGATTTTCTTATTCTGGTAGATCTCCTCAATGTTTTTTCATTATCTCACTACTACAAAAATAGCTTTTAACATCGCTACGTTAACATCGGTTTTCTATAAAACCGATGTTAACGAAAATGCGATGGCAATTTTGTAATTAAAAGGACATGGTTAACATCGATTTTGTTAAAAACCTGGAAAACCAATGTTAACTAAGGACATTAACATCGGTTTCCTTATGAAAACCAATGTTAACAGGAACACGTTAACATCGATTTTCCAGGTTCTTAAGAAAATCGATGTTAATGTATTCATTTAACATCGATTTTCCACGTTTTTATGAAAATCGATGTTAACAATAGATAGTTAACATCGGTTTTTCATTGAAAACCGATGTTGTTGTTTTTATAAAACCTAGCCCCCAAATTAATTAAAACCCTTCTCGCGCCTTTCTCTCATTGTCGCCTTCACTGCTAGGTCTCAGCCTCCAACTCCATTGTCAGCCTCCATTATCGGTGCTCACGGCGCTTCCGCAGAGGTTCTGGTTCTTAGTTGTGTCACTCACGGTGGTTCTCGCTTCAACAGAGGTTCTCGCTTGCAACTCATGCATCCCACAAGGTTAGCATTCCTCCTCTCGCGTCCCACACGATGGTTCTGGTTCTGGTTCTCAGAGGAACATCCTAGGTCATATATAGTTGTACACTAGCTGCTAGCACACACACATATGGGTACGCTTGAAATTTTGAATTGACTACTCATATGCATTAACAAGTAAGGTAGTGGAAGATATAAGGTTCTTAATTATTAATTTGCTAGGTGGTGATAACTTGGCTTTTATAAAGTTCCTATGGGTTGGAGACACAACAACATTGTTGAATGGTTGTAGTACTTCTTGTTAGAGTATTAATGTATGTTATCCTTATATTTCGTAATGCCTTATCCTTTGTTGTGCAAACTGAACTTAGGCAGAGAAGGAACCATGATTGTACGATTTGTGGGGAAGGTAACAATGTGTTTACAATATATTTGGTGGTGCTGCTGGCTTGTTATTCTGATGTAGTAGATGAAATTCATGCTTGATTGTTTAGTGAGTGTTTTGGTCATGTTTCACAAAAGCTAACTTATTGCAGAGTTCCAAAGTTTTCAGGCACATGTACCCTCCAAAATTAATGGTTTAATTTTGGAGATGTTTATTGTTATTGTATTAACCAGTTAAATTTTACATTGTTTTGTGCCAGTATTCTTTCTATATACTTATTGTATTGACAACTGCCTCGCATGAAACAAAAAATATGGTCCCTTATCGATCCTCTTGTTCTTCCTTGTATAAGATTAATTTTGGTCCACATTTGCAACTATTAACAAATTAACAAAAGTAGTAGTGTCAACAACAAACTCTTTTATGATTGTACTAAATTATCTAAGAAGGTGTCACATGGAATTGCCATTCATATGCAATATATAACTACCAAATTCATGTGTCTTGCTAGGAAAGGTTAGGAACTCAAACCCCTTGAATTAAAGCTTATTAATTTTATCTAAGAGTCTGTGACAAAAGCCTAAAAGGTACAGAAAAAGAAATTTGGGTTGAGGTGGGCTTTTCGCCAAGTACTTTACTTGTTTTAGACAGAGCTCTTTAAGCTTTGCCAACAACATCTTCCTCTTGCCCCGTTTTTAGCCCTTTCTGCCCCGTTTTTACTTTGGTTTTGGCTTGAGATATGCTGAATTAGTTCCTTTTCTGGTAAATCTGTTTTTGTTTTGTTGTGCTTTGGAATCAAGCCGTGTAAGCTTACTTCCTTTTTTGGTAAATATAGTACTGGTCCTTCAAAGATTGTAGTTGGTTTGGTGGCTGAAACAGGAACATGGCATTGTCATGCATAAAAGCAAACACAAAAAAGCAAACTAATTTTACTCTAGTGTTGCCATTGTTTATGTATTTTATTTGCTTGATTTATTCACTTTTAGTGCTTGTTCTCTCAGCCTCCATTGTCGGTGCTTCCACGGAGGTGCTGGTTCTCAGTGGTGTCGCTCATGGCATTTCCGCTCTCTCGCTTGTAACTCTCGCGTCCCACAAGGTTAGCATTCCTCCTCACGACCGCGTCCCACACAGTGGTTCTGGTTCTGGTTCTGAGTGCTGTTATGTGTGAATTAGATAGCTATTTTAGCTCAAAATTGTGAGACTGTCTTACAATTTTCTAATGTATAATTGATGTTAATGATGAACCTAAACACTATTAAGTTGTAATCATTATTTTTTATTGGTTGGGGGAAAGTTGTGGTGTCAGTGTCAAAGCTACATATACAAAGTTTTGCTCTTTTGTTTGTCTTCATTCAAACCAACTTTTGTAATCTGACACCACATGTATCATTTGTATGCAGTTGTCATTTGCCTCTTTGCATCGTCATCACCAGATTCATTGTTGGAGATTGTCATTGAACATCCTTTCAGGTACTTAAATGTAAACCAATTAAATATAGAATGCAAGTGATAGTCATTGATTGTGACTTATTCATTATGAGTCAACACCTCCTCGTCCTGAGTCACCACTTCCTCCTCTTGAGTCAGCACCTGCTCGTCCTGAGCCACCACCACCTCCTACTGAGTTAGGACCTTTAGCATGCACTGGGAAGAAGACTAGGGAAGCAACACAATTGCGTTCACTAGCTACCAGACCTCCTGGTGCTGACAGACCAGTGGTTCATGTCGATCCTGCCACTGGGAAGTCTGATGGTCCTCAGGCGAAGAAATTGAGGACATACCTAGGGATCGTTGCGAGAGACAAGGTGGATGTCACCATTGCCAACTGGAAGGAAGTTTTTGTTGCGTAGAAGGAGTTGATGTGGGAGGACATTCAGGTATTACAATTAAATCTCCAATGTGATTGGCTGTGGTGATACAATTTAAATGTTATTCTAACTGTTAAACCCACTTCATTATAACACAGGCTGAATTTGATATACCTGAAGTGTCCGACCAACGGACTAAGAAGAAAATTCTGCAGACAGTAGGAGAGCAATGGAGGCAGTTCAAGTCCGACCTGACTAGCAAATGGGTTTTGGCACAAGGAAAAGACAATGCCGATGCTGTCTACGAGAAATACGGCATCAGTAAGGAAAAATGACACCAATTCTATGAGACACATAGAGCCGCTTCCTGGGAGGTTAGCCGAGTTACATTGTTTTACAATTTCACAACTTTGAAGTCAAACAAGCATTTTTTTTAACCCTATATGTGTAATTATTACAGGATGTTAGAAAGAAGGCCCAGGCCATCCAGAAGTTAAACACCGCCCCTCACGTGTTGTCTCGCGGTGGTTACGACTTGTTAGAGAAGAGATTGATGGACGAAAAACAAAAGAAACAATTGGAGGAAGCAACCCGTGCTGATAGCACCGATACCATCATTCACCCTCCATCCCCTGTGAGACAACACGTCAAGTGGAAGCTGGCTCGCATGAAAAAAACCAGGGAAATGACTTCTGAGGTAGCACACAAGATTGTTCAAAGGATTGTAAGTCAAACAACAATCTCATACACATTTAATCACAAATGACAAAACTAATGTTCTACTTATTTTGATTGCAAGATTCACTGGATGAGCAATCCACACAGGGTTCTTTTGTCACCAGTGGACATCAGGATGTCCTGACTGCTGCCATTGGATGACCAAAGAACCCCGACCGTGTCCGTGGTGCTAGAGCCGGTGTTACCATCACACAGTACTTCGGATCGGCTCCATCAACCTCTCGCAAGTCAAATTCAATGGCGCCTGAAGACTTGGATCGCCTGAAAGACAACATCAGGGTAGAGCTGGAGTAGTCGATCACTGATCAACTTACACAGTCGATCATTGAAAGAGTTACGCAACAAGTGATGATGAGCTTCAACCAGTTGCAGACCCAGATGTAGTCTCAGGGTGCCATTCAACCTCCAGAGGTTCAGTCATGTCCTATTGGTGCCCGTGTTAGCACCAAGGGAAGCTGTGTCGATCCCTCGAGGAATGACCCAGACATGGGTGCATCTGACAGGCGTGGGTTGTATGTCGATGACAATCCTCCCCGCCTTGTTGCCGTTGGCAGAGTTTATGAGGGATCAACGACCGTGCACATCGTCCCTCTTGCCATTGATCAGGTAAAGGTGAGTGTTGAGGAAGTATGAGATGTTGATGCTCGCGTCCCTGTACCCACTGATGAGGTTCAGTTAGTGGGGCAGACACTTAACACTTTCCTTGCTTGGCCGACACATCTTGTACAGACTATTTTGCATAAGGTTTTTAATTTTTGCCTTCTTTCTTCTCATTTACGAATGATTTGTCTCATATAAAGTTAACCTGATCGTTCACTTATGGTTGTTAACTGTGTAGGATAAACAAGAACCCAAGGGACTGGCGAAACCTGTAGATAAGCTGAAACATTTTTCTAATTCCTTGTACCAGATAGCATTGACCATCCCCTATCTTTTCCTTAGACCCTTCCAGGTGCCATGGGACCCGGAGATGTTCGGGGTGCATAATGACAACTTCCCCTTGTACATCAAGCATGAGGATATTTTGGAGATCATCCATGGCGGTCAATGTCTCAACATCTCTGTTATACAATTGTGGATTTTGTAAGTCACTTCAATTGACTACCATTACTTGGTGAATTGTTTTATATTCTTGCATAAAATTGACTTTATTTTCACGGTACAATAGGCATATGAATGAATTAAACCTGCAATCGGATCATGCCGATGTGTATGGATTCCTCGAGCCACAGTCCATACAGAGATCTTGCCAATCTCAATTTCAAATCGAGGATTATATGAAGAAATGGATGCAGAGTTTCACAGAAACATGTCTACCTTGCGCCGTATTTGAATGGGTAAGTATAAATGAGTATCACAATTTAATTAATCTATGCAATATAATAAGTTGTTTTTCGACAATGCAATGCACATTGGCAACTGGTCGTTATATGTCCTAAGGCCAATGTAGTCGTCTGGTTCTGTTCGTTCCTTAAAGGAATTATTAACAGGTAGGTTGTAATTTATAACACATTTATGTTATTTCTGTGGCATGAATATGTTAATTGTACACTATGCATGCATGTTTCTCTTAAGCAGTGCTTTGAAGGGAGTCCATGACACTTAAGGAAATAAATCAAAGGCTACTACTAAATGGATTGCGCTTAAAGTAAGTCTTCTAATAAATCATGGTTTATGTATTGAAAATAATTTTTATTACTATTTACACTAATTGCCATTTAACTTTGACTATGTTATTCAATTTAGTGTAATAAGCAAAAAGGAAGCACTGAGTGTGACTATTATGTCATGCATTGGATGTCGACAATAGTCCAAGAAGGCTACACAAATAACTAGGACATGGTAATTAATTGTCTAATTCAAAACTAATTTTTTTTTACTTGTTTTTGTTTTGTACTTATTAAATTATGTTTTCTTATGTCATGCAGTATTTCACTGATGAAATACCACTGGAAGCCGACACCTTGAAGGCTATTAGGGTTCAATGGCCGAAGTTTTTTCTTAAAATTAGAGATGACATATTAGTAGATTAGATGGTTATTGGATTTTCAAAACAATTGTATAAACATTGGGTTAGGAAATTCTTTTATGTACATTGACACTATTGAATTTTATTTGTTATTGAAATATTAATTTATTTTAATGTATTCTGAAATTGGTTGGATCTGGTATTTAATTTACAGGTTGAAGAACTACTAAAATTTTAAAAAACAGACAAAATATTTAAAAAATTAAAAAAAACAACATTGGTTTTAAGAAAATCGATGTTAACTTAGACTACAACATCGGTTTTTAGGGAAAACCGATGTTAACTTTAACTACAACATCGGTTTTTGATAAAAACCGATGTTATGGTGTTCCTTAACATCGGTTTCTTAGGAAACTGATGTTAATGTTCCATCTTTTACATATTTTTACGTTTTTATTTATCAGATATTGACATCGATTATTGTTGTAAAATCAATGTTGTTTAGTTTCGTTAACATTGGTTTTGAAAATCGATGTTAACTTGCACACTTTCAACGTCGTCTGATTCAACATCGGTTCAAAACTGATGTGGAATGTAAAAAATAACCGATGTTGAAGGCTGTTTTTGTAGTAGTGTCTTCAACAAATCAAGAAGATTAGAGAGAAATTAGTAATAGCTCAAAATAGACAAAAACACTATGCTGATAAAAGAAGAAAACCTCTAGAATTTCAAGAAGGAGAACATGTTTTTCTTAAAGTTACTCCAATTACATGAATAGGATGAGCAATGAAGGTCAAAAAGTTGAGTCCTCGTTTCATTGGTCCTTTTCAAATTTTGAAAAGAATAGGTACAGTAGCTTACCAAATAGCTTTACCACCAAATCTCTCCAACCTTTTACAATGTTTTTCATGTCTCTTAACTTTGTAAATATATTTATGACCCAAGTCATGTTCTAGAGTTTGAATCAATACAGTTAAAAGACAATTTAACTATGAGCTTGCCCCCGACAAGAATTTTGGGTAGAGAAGTAAAGAAACTAAGAAATGGGTCTGTATCATTGGTAAAAGTAGCATGGGGACAAGGACATTTGGAAGAATATACCTGGGAGTTAGAATCAGAGATAAGGAAGAAGTACCCTGAACTGTTTACAGGTATTTACAAATTTTGAGGGCAAAATTTTCTTTTTAGAGGGGGTGAAATGTGATATGCTGTTAGCATATATAGTTTTTAGGATAGTTTTATTAGGAAAATAGGAATAATATAGTGAATAAATGTTAGAATAAGTGTAAAATTCATTAGTTTTATGTTTATCATTGATTCTATGCTATTTTGATGTTTAGGGTCAAGAAAAGCAAGAAAAGAAGCAAAAGAAAGAGCCAACTAAAGCTGAGATCTCGCGCTAACCGCGCTAGGGCCGCGCTAATCGCGCCAGAAGCACTGGAGGTTCACGCCAGTCGCGCCAAGCTCGCGCCAGAACTCGCGCCAGTCGCGCGGAGGTCACGAGATTTCTGAATTAGCTTAAAGATAACATAAGAATGATGGGTTTTTAGGGTTTTATAATCTAGGTATAAATAGAACCTTGGTAGGACACATTAGGAAGGAATAGACACTGGAAAACAGAGCAAAGGAGGCAAGATCAAAGGAACAAATATTCAAGGCTAAGAAGAAGCAAGAAGAATAAGAAGGAGGCAGGGGTTTGTGACTCTGCATACCTTAGCTTCTTTCTTTTCTCCTTTCTTCGCATTGTATTAGGCCAGACATCATTATGTCTGGCTAATTCCTTTGTAATTATGGTTTAGCCAAAAGCCAATGTGAACTCTGTGTTTCTTGAATTGAGTTTAATAAAGTTTCTTATAATTGTTTTACTCTACTTTATTCTTCCATTATTATATCTAATTAGACTTGATCAATCTATTAGGTTACTTAGGGCTATAATTCACAATAGGAATATTGGGGTTTTAGTTCCTGAACGCAGTAGAGTGACAGTTGCGATATTACCTAGGGATAGGGATAAATGGCTGCAGATTCTTCTTCATGCTTAATCTAAAGGGAATTACTAAGGGATTAGGATTCTTAAATTAGGTTAAAGGGTTAAATGACCGAGGAATCAGGGTTTAACTATATTAGAAAAGCATAAATCTGAATAATTACATTAAATAGAGGTAAATTATCAATTCAATTATATAGAGTGAACTGCGGTGATTGTGCTTTACCATAATTATTCTTAAGTCCTAATCAACATTTAAATTACATTGTTTTTAATCTTCTTTTAATTACAATAATTAAATCCAAACCACAATTCAATTCTCTCAACAATTTCATTCCTTCTCTAATATTAAGAATCATAAATTACAATCGATATTAGTGTCTCAATCCTCGTGGAGACGATACTTTCTTATCACTTTATTACTTGGAACGATCGGTGCACTTGCCATGTCGCAACAAAATGTAACATCCTCAAAATTATCTCTTGAGTTTATAATTATGATTGAATTATGGAAGTGTGATAATAGTTGGATACAAGAAGAGTATGATAGAATTTATTTGCTCACAAGCTGCCCAAAAACTGTCCATTTCTGCCACCCGAATTGAGAAATTTATTTCTCTCTCAATTATTATCCAAATTAGGTGTATGATTTATGGAATTAAAGATCTTGATGTCAACTATAACATATAAAAATTTCAGATAAATCTAGAGTGTGTACTTCCTGCAATAACAAAAATACTAAGAGATGTCATTGTCCTAAGTTGAATTCGCTGGCAGCTTTGGAAGTCTAGATTAAAAATGCTATATCTTGAGTTTTATAACTCCAAATAAGGCATGTGATACCTTGTTAGAAAGCTTAGGAAGTCTAGTTTAACATACTAAAAGATTAGAATTTTCGAACTAGTGTGTTGGTACAGAATAAACAATGAGCAAACCTCATCTGGTTAAGTGTTTCTATCCTTTTAGACCTTTTGGATTGGGCACAACTTGTAACTCTTGGATTTTGGGCCTAGGAATAAAATCTTCAGCAAATTTGGACTATTCAGAAGTGGATTTACGTGCAACAACCATAGAATAGGCATAGCTAAGTGAACTAATAGAAAGAAAAGTTTGGTAAACCAAAGTCAATGGTAAGTCAATGAAGATAAGCTTTTTGAACCAACCTTTCTAGGTGGCCTTCAACGTGGAAAACATGAATTAAATAAAGGAATCTTGCTTTATCTAGCTTCAGCCATGTGGGTGTAGGTAAAGGAAATCCATTTATTTAGCAAACTCCACGTACACTTAAGCCATAAATGAATGAATAATTGTCATGATTAGATTAGGATAATATCTTCAAGGATAGTTACCTTGTAACTAAACTAAATATTAATCTAGTTGAAATATAATTAATTCACTTACTATCTAACTAAATAACCTAATATAAATAGATACTGAACTTCCAAAATTTTTGCACGTATAACTCTAGCTCCAAAACTCTCTCCCATGGCCTATAAGTTTTTCACTTGGTGCTTTGCTTTCAATTCTCATTTCCTTATTTGCTTAGACCTTAGCCCCACTTCTATGGTCTTATATACTTCAATTTTCTTCTTTCTTCCATATAAAGACTTTCTTCCTTGAAGTTCTCCAAGAAGGGCAGCCACTTACTCAGTCATTTTCAAAATCAAAATCACTTGAGGTAGGCTAGGCTTCAATCTCTAGTTAAGAATTTATTTGGACTAGCCTATATGCTCAAATGTGCAGATTTATGGTTATTATTTAGGTTGGAATTTCATGTCATTTGAAGGATAGGTTATGATGTGAGAATATTGATTTTAACCATAGGATAGGTGATGATTTATAGGCTGAAATATTAGTGATGTTTGGAATTACATTTGATGATCATTGGAAGTGATTTTGATGACGATTGTGCTGATTGTTCATATTTGTATTATGGGACTGTTTTGAATTAATTTTTAGAAGTAGAGGTTGAATGGTATGTAGATAAATGGTTCAAATATTTAAGTGATTCAATTTTGAGGTTCAAGTAGTAAGGTGGTAGGTGAAAAGGAGATTAAGGTCTAGACTAAGTTCTAATATTTTCTGATGAAGGTTAAGGGAATTAGAAATTATTTGAAAGATATCTTATGGTTTATTAGTTAGATTACTAACAAGATTAATCTGTAGCTTGAGGATATCCAATTGTCATGCCTAAGTTGGTATGATTTTGCTTGAATAAGGTATGGTAGTTTAACCATACTTTTGGTACGTATGATGTTATGACGAAAATAATTTCCTTGAAGTTGTATGTATTTGCTCATGGATTGTATTATGAATGGATTTTGATGTGATGATATTTTGGTTCATGTTTCCGAGGCTAATACGAGATTTGTGAAACATTATTTGATACTACATACAGTACGATATGCAGTGACCAGGTGCAAATACATGGAATAAATCATGCATGTTTATGTAAGACGATCACAGTGTCTACATCCAGTACGAGGTGTAGCTAGATACAGTATGATATGTAGAAGCCATGTGCACCCTGAGAAAAATTCATTTCATGCATACATGTAGCTTGCATAATTATTTATTGTATGGATTCATTTATATTGATAAGTTACTAATGTACTAATGTGTTTGGTAGTTTAGTTTTGCCTACTGAGAAATTTTATTTCTCACTAGATTTGTTTCATTTTTTTAGATGGCAACAATGATCAGTTTCCTTGATGCCCTGGATTGGTGATGGTGTAGGAATGAAGATATAAACTAGGCTGGTGTATGGAAAATCCTTTACTTGTTTAATAATGACTTTTGTAACAAAAACTGTGGCTACGTATAAAATATATATTAGTTCAACAACTTCATTTTAGAGTTTTTACTAATATACGCTTCTTAAAATTAAACCCTAATAAAAATATAACATCTAGAATAATTTTAGGTCGTTACATTTGGTCTTAGGCAAATAATTGGGCTTAATTGATAATTGTTGTTTATTTTTAGATTTTGTGCTTACTTGACCTATCTTCCTTGTGCAGAACCTATAGGATTCTACTGAACTCCCAATGAAACATAGGAGTAATCTTGGGAAAGCTAAGGAAAAGAGCTACAATTTTGTAAGAAATAAGCTTGGGCTAATTCTGCCGATTTTATGGTCAAATTAGGCTTGCAAGTCAGAACCTCTGCACTTGAGTTTTGAGCAGCGAGTTTGAGTTTTGATTTGTGTAATTAGCATAACTAGTTAGTTTAGATGGGCCTAATAAGAGTCTATCCCTTCATTATGTTCAGTCACTATATATTAGTGTAGTTGAAGGACACAATAACAAAAATTTTAGTTTCTTGTGCAATTTTTCATAATTAAAATATTTTCTCTCTTTTTCTCTCATATGTTCTTCATTGTTCTTTTGTTTTCTTCTTCCTTTCATCTCTGTTCTTCTTTTTTCTTACACAAATTTTGTGGCTCTTCCACTGATGGTTATCATGGAAGGCTAAACAACCAATCAATCCAAGGATCCAGTCCAAGCAAGGAGAATTTGAGTTCTAGTTTGATATTTTAATTTTTGTGTGAATGTTCATCTTCTTCTTCAATCCTCTTTTCGATTTTCATGATTATGAATATGTTTAGGATTGAAAACAAATTAGGTTATAGATTTATTTCCTAATTTTGAATTTTAATTATAGATTGTTTAGATGATATTTCAATCGGGTTTGTGATTTCAATTGATTTAGGAGTTAATTCAATTGAACTGCTTCTAATGATATTGAATGAACTTTCATAATATGATCATTATCTGAGAACTATGATAATTTGCGTTGCTTGGTTAGGTGAATTGGATTAATATTCTTAAATATGTTTTAACACATCTTTTATCAATTCTATGAGTTTCTGCATTTTTCTTCAATTCTTGTTTGTGTTTATGCAAGTTTTGTTTAATGTCTACAAATTGTTTAATAAGCTCCCTGCTGTTTGTAAGTGGATTAAGTTAGGAGCCAAATTGGACTATATCTCCGAGTTGACCTAGGTTAATCATATGCTACATAATTATCTTAGTCTTATTTATCTTGTAACAATTCGACAATCGTTGTCATAGGTTCGTAACCCATTCCTTCAAAGCTTCTACTATTTATAGACATTCATCTTCAAGTATATGTTATCTAAACAAATATATTTCTTCACATGTGCCTGTGTCTGAAGCTTGTGACCATTGGAGTATTAAATGCACGTCCTTCTTCATGTAGATTGACTTTCATGTTGAACACTTAAGCAAAAAAACTATTTTCTTTAAGTCAAAGCAAGTTTGCCATAGCATAGTGCGTCTTTTGATATTGTTTGACAACTTATAAAACTTGATTTTTATTTATTATTTATAGGATTCGACAAATCCAAGAAAAATGTTTCTGCAAAATAAATCTTAAACATAAAATATGAAATGAAGTATTAAATGACATCTTTTAATATTGTATCAAATCATAACTTAAACCTGTTTTTGTATAATATATGTTTATATATGTTTAATCTTCTTTTACTAGTATATTATATATTTAATTTTATACATAAAATTAATTATAAATATTTTTTGTTAAACTTATTATTTATTAGAAGTTATATATTTAAATGATATATAGTACAATACTTCCTTTAATAGGCTTCCAAATCATCTCTATACTCTAGTCCAAAATTACATAACTATACTTTAACATGTAAATACAAATAACTTATTCAATTTTAAACACATGTAACATAAACTCTTCTATTTAAATCGAATTTTCATTAAGCTATTTACTCAAATGGACTCAATTAAGAAGTTAAAATTTAATTTATTTACCCTAACATTAACTTTTATTATTATTATTATTATTATCATTCGTTGCATTATTAGTGATGCATGGTGGGTATTCCGCCATGTATTGGACACACCACCGCCACACGTAACACGAGTCCAAACAAAAAAAAAATCAAATGTTTTCCACTTCAACCAACAGCCAACCACATGTCCCAGATGTGATCCACTGCTTCCCCCGAAATATCTGCTCCCCCATTCCAAAAGCGCCACATTCACTTTCTTCGCCACGTCATGGCTTACACGTCACATCCTGTCCACGTGTCTCGATCATAGGCCGCTGCTCTAATTCCACCGTCCGATCTCACCGTTCGTTTTTTTTCACACATAAAGTTGTGGACACCGAATTTTTTGGGTATCTTGCGTTTTACAAAACAAAACCACAACCTCAACGCGTGCTCATACATTTTCGCTTTGGTCGAAAAATCTGGCTCGGACATTGCAGTTTAAGGTACGAGTAATGCTGCCTCCTACTTCGCTTCATTTTTTTTCATTTTTTTTTTGAAACATTGTACCTTTCTTTGTGTTCATTGGTATTTATAGTAGAATTGAACCACTCTTTCATTTTGGTTACTAATTTTAATTATTTAATTGATTACATGTATTCTCCAACAAAAAAAATTGTATGGAGTTCTAGTTTAGTTGGTTAAGCAAGTCTATGTGAGATGTTATAAACTCCCTGGCATAGTCTTTGATTCCTACTAATAGAAAAACAAAAGAATCCAAAAAATTGCTCACATAATTGACAACAATTTATTTAATGAGAAAACTTGTGTTCGATTCTCACCTTGTGCAAAATATCCTTGGGCCAGTAACAGCCATGATCCGCGAGCATGATTAGTCTCTGACCTAGTGGATTGGGAGGCATATGTGGTCTCTAATCTAGGACAAAAGAAAAACCTAAAAATTGTTCATCAATGTGTTGTTACTCATTAGTCTGATTGACGTTAGGCACAGATCGCTCAAGCAAGGTCTTGGATTCCAGAGTTGTGAATGAAAAAAAAAAAAACATAGTTGTGAGTTTTATAGTTTGTTGATTGGAGATATGAGATTGACTTGATGGTTGGGAAGGGGGGCTTAATGGTGAAAGGAGAAGGGGGAGGGAGAGCTCGTGGGTTCGAATACTTTCCACCAACATTTCTAACAAAACTAACAAACTAACATTTGCCGATCGAAAAAAAAAGATTGTTTGTTGATTTGTTATGAAGTTATTACTGTTATTTTGAAGTTGATATCAATCGAAACCATCTTACTGGCATAAATTGGTATTGGACTAATTGGTGTCTGAAAAATAATATCTTGACTTTTTCACTGCAGTATTATTTTGGGTAGTAATGTTGAGATTGATATTGATATTGATATTGATGCTACATCGATGTTTAATCAATACTTTATGCACTTTTGTAACTAGCACAAGTGATTGATATTGAATTGAATTGCTATGCTGTTGTAGGATCTCTGCATTGGAAATTTGTTTCATTTTATATGTTCTAAACACGGCTTAGGAAACCTGGCATGGGAGTTGTTACTGTTTCTACCTCAGCTGCTAGGACTCCATTAAGGTTGAATACAAGGTTGATCAGTCATCAGCAGGTGCATGAACGACCCATAATTGTAGCTTTTAAAGGAAATAAATCGAATAAAATCACTTTGGTTTCACCTCAGGAGCAAATTCCTCTACCCCTAGAAACAGCGAAGAAACACCAGAAAAGGGTAGGAAAGACTAGTGAGTCACTAAAGAGAGTGAGAGCTGTCTCTACTGTTGAAACCTCTCCATGCACCTTGGATGTGGACTACAATGAAGCTGCAGCCAAACTTGAAAATATATATAAACTCAGCCCTGTATCTGATACCTGTAATGTGGAAGATATAGATGGTAAAATTGAGAGAGTCTTGTGGAGGAGGAAGAAAGTTGGTGACAAACGTGATGATGAAAATTGTGATAATGTGGTTAGAAACCAGAATAAGAAGGCCAAACGATTGAGTCTTGATAAGAGGATTGCATTGAAAAATAATGCAAAGGAGGAGGTGATTGATCAAACTCAGAAGAAAAGAAATGTTAAGAATAGAGTACAAAATATTGATGTGCTTATCAGGGATTATTCAGCATCAACTGATTTAGTTAGCATGAACTGGAAGAAAATGAAGATTCCGCCAGTTCTTCCTTCTTCAGAACATGCATGGTTGTTCAAGTTGATGCAGCCAATGAAGGTGATTTGTTTTAATGAAAACTGTCTTTTATGATTTTTCTTTTCTTGAAATAGATGTATATCTCCTTCAATTGCTGAATGTCAATGAACTAGTCAACCTAAAAGCTTAAGCAGGCAGATGATGGCTTTGAACTGATTTTGTATTGGGTACACCTAATGTCAAAGTCAAATTGGGTTTGAAGGATGCATAAAGCAGAGGTTGTTCTTAACTGTATGGAAATTTAATCATGAGAATGAGTTGTCCCAGATCTGCTTCTTGAGCATACAGTCATGAAAGCTTTTGTTGTCAGGGAATCTTTTAAATTTAATAGCTTAAGATGCTGAGTGAAAATCTATGAGTTTCTGATATTAAGCGATAATTCTTATTGTTCAGGCACTCCTACAAGCAAAAGAAGATTTACAGGCAGTGGGGAAAGAAATTACAGATGGTGAACTAGCTGATGCAACAAACATGAGTATTATTCAAGTAAGGAAAGCTATAGAGGTTGGTCGAGCTGCGAGAAACAAGCTCATAAAGGTATCATGGAATGTTCAACTCATATTTTAGATTGGCTTATAAGAAGCCTTCGAAGATCAGTGATATATTACATCTTCATTCCTTTTACTACTCTCTCTCTGTCTCTTTGGATATGAATGGATTAATTGTTGCTGTGTTTGTTGCTATTATTTGGAATGAGTAATAGTTATACTGAGATTAAGAAATCATAGTAATATCGATTGCAGCACAATCTCCGGCTTGTATTGTTCGTGATCAACAAATATTTTCAAGATTTTGCAAGTGGCCCGAGGTTTCAAGATCTTTGTCAGGCAGGAGTTAAGGGACTTATCACAGCAATTGATCGTTTTGAGCCAAAAAGAAGACTTCAGCTATCTACATACAGTTTATTTTGGATAAGATATTCTATCGTTCGTTCCATAACCCTCTCAAGCTTCACACGTGTTCCTTTTGGACTTGAAAGGGTATGCATTTTTCTTATCAGTGCCTGGCAATTAATTTTGGGTTTAAGTATCAAATGGATGAATAGATTTTATTACTAATTTTAGATTTTAGATAAGAAGCATCCTATTACATTTGGCCAGAATCATATGGCAGTTTAAAGAAATTGAAATTGCTAATTGGCCTGTTTGTTGTGGTTGAAAGTGAAAGAAGGAAAGATCCAATATTGTTTTCCTTAGGCACTACATTTTGAAGGCTTTTATTTTTTTATTTTTATAAATAAAATAGAATATAAAAAAAAATCTGATTGTTGGTGCTTTGACCACATCTAATTTGTCCAAAGATATTCAAAGAAGATATGTAGGTTAGGAAATTATTTGTAGACTTAGTTAAATTATTAGACTTTGCTCAGGTAGAAGCTTTTTATAACATCTCATATTCATTTGGTACAGGTTAGAGTAGATATCCAACGAACAAAACTTAAGTTAACATTTGAGCTCCAGAGGTCACCAACGGAAGAAGAGTTAGTAGAAAGAATTGGGATCTCACCTGAAAGATATCATGAAGTAATGAAGGCATCAAAACCCATTTTATCCCTTCATTCAAGACATATAACCACGCAAGAGGAGTATATTAATGGGATTACTGATGTTGATGGTGTTCATGGTGATAATAGGAGGCAACTTGCTGTTCTAAGACTTGCTCTTGATGATGTGGTAACTACTCAACTCCTTGATATTCTCTCTTTGATGATAAGTGAAATTTGATTAACATGCTAGAAGTTAGTGAAACTTTGATAAATGTCAAAGTTATTTGCTGCTTGCTTTACCTTTAAATAAGTTTGATTATCACATTCTTGCCAACCAAAAATCTTTTTTCCATTGTCCTTTTTGGTGTCCATCCTTGATGGTGTAGTTTTTGCATGAGTGCAGTGCATATATAAAGCATAATTAATCAACAGCTTAATATATAAGTATTAATAAAAAAGACAATAAAGACCTTGGTAAAATTACTCTAGTAAATTAAGGACTAGACGTAAGGACAGTAAAAAAAGACAACAAAGACCGTGTTTTTAGTCCCTTAACTTTTTTTTTGTCTTTACTTAAAAGTTAGGATGAAAAAATAGTTAAAAGATTAAATACAGATAAAAAAATTCAGGATTAAACAAATATTCTAAAAAGTCAAGGGACTAAAAAGATAGTAAACCCTATATTTTCTTTTGTCTCTTGCTGAGTTTTTGGACATTATAACAACTAGTTTTAAACCCTCTACTAACAAATTTGAAACTATAGATGTTATAAAGATTATGACGGAATTTCTAAAAGCTTAAAACATATGTGTGTAAACTTTATTTCATCTTCCACAGTCCTAGCATCAACAACATGGTGTTTAAAGTCGACTGTTCTTAATATTCAATGCTGTAGAGAAAGAAAAAATGAGGCTTATAACAGTTGTTTACCACATAGGTTGTTTACATTACAACCGATAAGGCATATCCATTAAGGTATATACATATTAAGTTGTTCACCACCATTAAGGTAAACAACTACATTACATATTAAGTTGTTCACCTCCATTACTTTGGTGAACAATTACATTTAAGTGTTTTTCAAGAAAAAGAAGTTTAATCCATTCAAATTATTTCAATGTTATCCAAAGTTTGAATAATTACATTTATAAGCACTGTGTCCATGCAAGAATTGTCTTCATTGGTGAACCATGGCTAAGAGACATCTCATGTCCATATGTCTTTTCCCATACATAAACAAGCGCTTGCCTAATTTACCGGCAGATCATTTATTTGCGATTCAGTTGATCAGTGGAAAATGAAATTCTATAGATCAATTTATAGAATGATATTACTCTTCAGCTTGTCATTACGGAAGGTTTTTCTCATCTTATGTTGGGTCTACCAGTTAGTGATTTTTCTAAAATCATAACATAATACTATCTCCGTTCCTATATATAAGAAACCAATGAAAACATATTTTTGTTCCTAAATATAAGAAACATGTTATGCCTTTCGGTGCATTAATTGCTAATTTTGTTCTATATTTATTATAAAGACTATTAATAAGATAAGTCATACTTATTGGTGGACAAAGTTATCCAGTGAAAAATGAGTAGTGTCATTAAAACAAAAACAATCCCTACCTTTTTTTTTTTGGAAGAAAGAAACTTATATCATATCACTTCTCAACAAGTGGGAAATATAAGCAGGAACATAGTTAAACACTTGGTTGCTAGCATAACGTCTTGCTTTCCTTGCTAACTTATTGGCCACTAGATTAGCTTGTCTCCGACAAAAACTCACTATGGAGTTTGGAGAACTAGATAATTTTGTTCTACAATTTCTGAGTATGACACTGAGGTCAGAAGAACCGGCTTTGTTGTTTAAGAGATGATCCACTATGGACTTACAGTCTGTTTCAAAAATAACATTCTGGTATCCAAGGTCAGTTGCCCAAGATATAGCTTGATAAAGTGCTAATGCTTCAGCTTCTCGTGGACGAACAAGACCATCATGGATAACAGAAGATTTGGCTGAAAGGAACTGATCATTCCTATCTTGAATGCACATGGCCAATAGAAGAAGAAGTGCTGCTGGAGAAAAGAGCGGTGTCGACATTGCATTTTACGAAACCGGGAGGAGGAGACCGCTAATTATCTGAAAAAATTGAGCATTCACCGGAGTTTTAGCTCTGGAAGTTTTGGATAGCATTCCATTCGAGCATATATTGATGGGCCCGAGAAATCGATAGCGGCACTGGTGGTTCAATGTTGCGCCAAATTTTGTCGTTGCGGTAGTTCCAAATACACCAAAGAGTTGTTGAAGTTTGACAACTACCACTTAAAACCATTTAATTCAACAGATATTCTTGGATTAAAATTTAAATTTATGATATTATTAATTAAAGTTAACCAATTTAACTATTTTATTGGTCTTGATGTGAATTAGGTACATGTTTCTTATATATAGCAACTAAGGTAATATTAATTTTTCTAAAAACAAATTCTTGGATTTTTTTTCTAGCTTGATTCCCTGAAGCCAAAGGAGAGCCTAGTGATCAGGCAGAGATATGGACTTGATGGCAAGGGTGATAGAACATTGGGAGAAATTGCTGGGAACTTGAATATTTCTAGGGAAATGGTCCGGAAGCATGAAGTCAAAGCTCTCATGAAGCTTAAGCATCCAGCTCGGTTGGATTATCTTCGTCGTTATGTTGTATAAATTAACAAATGTATATATATGCTTCCATTGCTGTCATTATAATCCCACGTACGTTACCTATAGCCATGCCCTTGATAATTTACATAACAATTATTTAAGCATACAAAATCATAATCATTTGTCATGTAATTTGTATATGGAGTTGTTGCTCATAAGAAATAACAACCCAATACATGTTACATGTAATGTGTTTTGTGTTTATGAATTACATTCCAAATTATACAATAGTTGCTAGAGTTCATGTCTTTGTATTGTGAATTAAGTTGTTTGGATCATTTTTTTCATGAACACTTAAGAGGGTAATAAGATCGTAAAATGTAGGCTTAATTATCAGTTTAGTTTTAAAATCATTTTAAAAACTTTAATTTGGTTCCTAAATTTTTAAAATTTTTAATTTGGTCTCAAAATTCTTAAGAAATGCATTAATTTAGTTTTTTTTTCATCCAATTAAAGGTGGGTATGGTGGTGTTGGCAACTATGGTGATGTCTAGGGAGGAAGTAGGTGGCAGTGTATTGGCGCTGATGGCTTACAGTTGTGGTGTTTATAGAAGAAGGGTGGAATCGTGGCTATGGTGGTGCTTAGGGAACTAAATCTGAAGTTTTTTAAAAAATAATAAAAATAGTGGCGGTTAAAATTCGTCACTATTCGTAAAAGAAAATTGTCAAAATCTGTAATGCAAACGATGTTAGTTCAATTGGATGGAAATGACTAAATTGATGTATTTTTAATATATTGGGACCAATTTGAAGCTTTTAAAAATTTGGAAATCAAATTGAATCTTATAAAATTTTGAGGACCAAATTGTTAATCAAGCAAATTAAAAGAGTTTTTTTAGTAAGTGTTAAGTGTACAAATTGATTTTTATTAAAGGAAAGTTTAATTCATAGTGTTTATCAACAAATTTATCACGTGACATATGATGAAGGAAGGGTAGCTAGGATACTAAGTGTATTTTGTCCTCATAATATTGAAATGGGTAATTTTTAGATCTGAAGTGTATTTTTCTTTAAATTATTTATATGTATAATTGATGTAAAAAATGTTATATTTATATTAGTTATATGTATAATTGATATAAAAAACTTGTCACCATATATTCGAATTTACTTAAATCTATCTAGATTAATAAATAACACATTTTAATTTTGTAAGGAAAAAAAATGTACTAAAAATTTTACAAACACAAATTTTGAATATTTCTATATTTATCAGGACAAAAAAACATATTTTAGTCAATAATTTATAATATTTTCACAAACTTCTACAAAATACATGTCATGACAAAAATTCAAAATACTTAAGTTTCAATAAATTATAATTGTCTTGTATGCATTTTCATACTTTAAAAGAGTATTCTATAATTGTTTCATTATTAATACTATAAAAAATTAAAAGAATAAAGTAACAAAATTAATATCATTTTTTATTTCTTATAATTTTTACACATTTTTAAAATATTTTTTGGGGAAAAACTATTTTTTATTATGCATTACAAATAATAATAAAAATTGTGTAATACGTGCATCCACCACTGTATACAAGAGAACTTCAGCTGCTTGGGAGAAATATAATGAATCAAGTCAAAATACTGAGGTGTTTAGTTATGGTTAACAATTTTCTTTTTGGCAATGGTTTATTATATTTTTTGAAAACTATGCCTATGATTTATTTATTCGAAATTGAAAAATCTTAATAGATTTCTTACTTTAGATTAGAGGGGATTTTTTTCTACACCAGCAAAAAATGCCATACATAATTCATTTTTGTTTTATTCCAAAAATACCCTTCCTCATCTTGTTGTTGCTATGTGTTGTTTCACTTATGGTTGTTCCTTTTTCTTCTTCATTCTTGCTTGTTCTTCATTTTTTTTCTCCTGTGGTTCCTTTTTTGTTGTTGACAGAGATCCTTGTTGCATTGGTTGGGATGGTGGTGGTTTGGTAGCTTAGTCGTCATCTAGCGGTGGTGGTGACAAAGGTACGATTTTTTTTTCTAAAACACATCCGTATAAATCATACGAATTGTCAATCTTAATTTATATGCTTCATATGGATTGGGAATTAGTATGCTTCTCACGGACTGCCAATCCGCATTTTTTTTTCAAATTTTTATATTTTTTTATAAGTGCTATTTTTTTTCAATTTTTTATAACTGGTTTTTAATCAAATTATTTATCAATAGTTTTTAAGTGAATTTTTGTTAAAAAATAATGATATAATAAATAAAATATTGATGTTATAATGTCACAATGTTATAAGAATAATAAAAAATATATATTTATAGGAAAAATATTGAAAATTTAAATTAAACATTTAATAAATTGGCAAATTAAATATTAAATTTCATACACTTATTAATGTGATAAACTTAGTACTATGAAGTTTTTGTAAAATTTGATCATAAAAAATGATTTATCATTATTGTTACAACCATTTAGTATAGGTTAAATTAGTTATTTAGTCCTCTAATTTATTTTTTAGATTCAACTTGTTTCTTTTATTTATTTATTTTCAAATTGGAAGATTTTATAAAGATACTTGATGTTCTTTTCAATGAACAATTTATTGAATTCATTGCGTGAATTATACGGATTTTCAATTTGAAGCAAATTTTAAATTAATTGTATTAAAATAATTGTATTTCATATTGAATTTGTATTACTGCAAAAAAAATGGTATTGAATTTGTATTATATTAACACTTTAATTTTGTTGAATATTATTATTATGCGTATGGTTTGCCCATGAATAATTTTTTAAATTGTTTGTTAAGATGGACAATGATGAGTGGATATATGACAATATTATGTCTGAAGAAATGAATATGAATGAAGACAATGGAGAGGAACCTGTTGCGTTTGAAAATTTAATTGTTCAGTTGATTGTTCTGATTCCTTCAATACTTTTGATGTATTTATATGATTTTGTATTTGGTTAAAGTAAGTAAATGAATGATGTAAGAAGATTAAACATGTATTATCCTTTTTTGTAGGTGTTTCATTCCCATGAGAAGGTATTACAATGAGCTCGTACTATTGCATATGATAATGGTTTTGTAGCTATGATAATGAGGTTTGACACAACAACTGGAAAGAGGGGAAGAATCTCATTTATGTTAATTGGTTGTGAAAGAAGTGGAAAGTATAGAGCATTCAACACAAATTTAATATGGACAACGACTAACACTAGAAAAATGTGGTTGTCCTTTTAAGTTGTGAGCCAAACCAACCTCGATAGGTGAAGGGTGGATTGTCAAGTTAATATGTGGGACTCATAATCATGCTTTGGCTAAATTATTGATTGGACATCCATATGTTGGTCAACTAATCGAGGATAAGAAGATTATTGTTGCTGATATGACAAAGTTGATGGTGAAACCAAATAATATTTTTCTCATTTTGAAGGATCACAATGAAAAACATTGTACAACAATGAAGCAAATGTACATTGCAAGATATGCGTATCATTCTTCTATAAGAGGCAATAATACCGGAATGCAACAATTAATGAAGCTTTTTGAACGCAATATGTATATCTATCAGCATAGACTAAAGGATGAAAAAGTTGTATGTGACATATTTTGGACACATCTAGATGCAGTAAAATTGAGCAATGCATGTCATCTTGTATTCCTCACAGACAGTACATACAAAACAAATAAGTACAAACTCCCTTTATTTGACATTGTTGGTGTCATACCTACTAGGATGACATTTTTAGCTGTATTTGCTTTTTTTGAAAGGTGATGCACTCCCTGAAGTCATTGTTATTGACAGAGATCCAACATTGATGAATTTAGTGAAATCTGTCTTCCTTAACTAAACCAACTTGTTGTGTCAGTTTCACATTGACAATAATGTGAAGGAAAAATGTAAAACCCTTGTGGGACAAAAAAAACACATGGGACTATGTCATGGAAGCATGAGGGAGTCTTCTGGATTGTGTTACTGAGAAAGACTATGATGACTGTCTTATGAAGTTTGAAATTGCTTGCTCACCGTGGCCAATGTTTGTTGACTATGTGAAAGAGACATGGTTGAATCCTGTAACATCCTCAATTTTTTTTTATCTTGAGCTTGTATTCATGTTTAAAATTAATTATGGAAGTGTGATGATAGTTTAATACAAGAAGGATATGATAAAGCTAATGAATTCAAGTGGCAAATTTAGAAGTGTTTAGTATGTATCTAGTTGTGCTTAGTAAAATTAAGGAAGAAACATACCCTAGCACATGTAAGATGTGGACTAGGAGCTTAAAATCACCTAATAAACTACCTTAGTAACACAAAACTACATGAAGTACACTTGGAATAAATTAAAAGAAACAAAAGCCTAAAACAAAGGAAGCTATACGTGTGAATTTTTAAGCTAAGTGGAAGTGAAAATGTTTGTTTTGGGGCAATGTGTAACACTTGGAAATTTGGCACAAGAGTGATGGAGGTCCATTACAAGCTCAAGATCAAGAGGGAGAACTTGAAGCACTTCCTTTGGTTAGCTTTAGAGGACCTATGACAAGAGCTAGAACTCAAGCCCTTCAAGACCACGTCAAAGCTAACTTGGACAAGCATGAAGAACCACACCAACTCAAGAATAACAAGGGCTGGATTTTAATGTCTCAAGTTCAATTTAATTCCATTTAATTTCAGCACTTGTTAGTAGCAAAAGTAGTTGCAATAAAAAGACCCTTAGGGGCAATTGTGTAAAGAAGTGTAGGTGCACTTGTGTGTGAATTTTGTAGCACTTATGTAAGCTTGAAGGCTGCACTTAAAAGCTTAAAAACTGCACCTTGGCACGTGTTGAATGAGCCAAGAATCACCTTAGGAGAAGCTTGCACCTCAAGCTTCATTAACTTACCCTGGGCTTCATTAGTTTACATTACAAGCTTCATTTGCATGTGTCATTTACCTTGCATTTGGTTGTAATTTTGTGGCTATATATGTTTGCCCAAAACTGAATGTAGGAACTTTTTGACAAATTAATGAAAAGCTGAAATTGCTTGTGAGAGATTTCTCTCTTGTTCTTGTGCAAGAACCTCTTGTTTCTTATCAATGGCTTCATTATGCTATTGTGGTGATTCTTTCTAGACTTATTGGAGAGCTTCTCCATGGTGTCTTCCATCTTCATCTCTTACCTTTTTCCATCTTCCATTGCTGCACATTAAAGCTTCCTTTCAGCCATGGTTGCACGAGAAAGTGGGGACAACTTGTGTTCTTGAAAGATTCTTGAAGAGTGGGTTTCATTGCAAGGTAGATTGGGAAATTCAATGGCCAATGGGTTCAGCCATACATCAAAGAGCTAAATGTTCAGCCAAGCTTAGAACCAATCAGAATTGGCTTCATGAAGGCTCCAATTCCACGTGCTATAGCCAGCCAAGCACCAAAGATTCTTGCTTTAATTAAAGGTAACATGACATTTAATGAATAAGACAAAGCTTTTAAGATTTATACCTAGGTAATAATTATTTAATTGAATTAGGACCAAACTAAACTCTAACTTAGTTAAATCCTAACTAATTCACCTAATATAAATAGATTAGGACAACACAAAAAAATCTGCACGTAAGCTAGCACATATAATGACCCTGCGATAATCCGAGTTCGTATGACCGAGTTGTCGCATAAGGGGGTGTATTTTGGAACTCGGATAAGAAGGGGGTGTGGATAGCATCTCTTCAAAACCGGGTTCATGTGACCGGGTTATTGCCACGTAAGTGGTATATACATATACATAGCACTTTTGAGAAAAACGCTATTGTATAAAAAGGAACCCGAACAAGGAGGGAAAGAGCGATCGAGTAGATAACTCGGCTGAGCTCATATATTCCTTCTCCTTGAGAGATCGAGTAGTGATCTCGGTAGAGCTCGTATCTTCCTTTTCTTTGAGGTCCGAGTTGTGATCTCGGATAAGCTCGAGTGATCTCGGATGTATCACCGATTTGTAATCTTGGATGAGCAATCAGGTAGTTATCTAGGATGAGCTCGGGTGAGCTCGGAGGAGCTCGTATGTGGTTGACTTGTAAGAGCTACCGGGTAGAGAGACTGGAGGAGCTCGTAACCATTTTTTATCGGGCTAGTGATCTCGGGAGTGGTTGGGGAGAAACCTTGGACTTGTGAAGTACCAAGGTAGGAACTCGGATTAGGTCGGATGAGGTCGGAATAGGTTGGATTAGGTCAAATGAGGTCAGAGGAGGAGGAGCATTGGACGTACTATAGTACCAAGGACGGGTTCTTATGCAATCAATTACATAAGTGTTTGTAAGCGATTAAAACAATACTTGCTGTTTAACTCGGACTTAGCCTAGTGGTTGGAATGAGTGTACAGGAACCCGGGATATAGTAGTAAGGTTGCACTCAATATTTATATTTAAAATACAACCCGACAGCGTTTGTAATATGATGGGAACCCGGCAACCTCAGTAGGGTTTACAGAACCCGGGTAGTCACACGTAACATGCATGAGATATAACTTATTGACTTGCCAAACAATAGACCCAACCCGACAGTCAAATATCTCTACATATTCACTTTATACAAGTGACACGTGTTAACTCTTTGCTTGTGTTATGACGCGATAATGTTCTCATATTACTATACGACGTGTGTCAACTTTTAGACTATATAAGGTGCTTGAGTGAGATATTTTGTAGGAATCTAATCTCCACCGCCTCTATTAAAAACACTTTCTCTCTCATATCTTATTTCCTCCATTGTTAAAGTGAGAAAAGCTTCCTAGATAACCTTCCTTAACCTAAAAACCTTCACATCCAACGTAAAGATTGAAGAGTAGTACCATATAAACTAGTTTCCAACCTCTGTTAATGGTGAAACCCATCAGGCGAGGAGATCAATTCTCCAAAGGAAGTTAAAGTTTCAACCTTTAAGAGATAGAAGGCACGTTAAGGATATCTAAGCTTGGAAAAGTTGTCCTCTAGTCTTCCTTGTTGTTTTTAAGGTAAGATATGTTAATTTCCCATATCTTTTGAGTTTGGGGTTTTAGAGGAAAAATGACCCATATGAGTTAAGGTTGGTTTTGGGTGGCGTTTCTTTGGAAAAGTATGCTTAGAAGATTGTTGTGATGAAGGTTCAACCTTGAAAGCTAGCTTTTATGGGTTTTGGGTATCTTGTTGTGCCCAGATAGATCTTTGTGGGGTTACAAGTCACTGGTTGGTGGTATATGTTCAAGATCTGGGAAAAAAACTGGGTTCTTTTCATGAGACGGTTGAGAACCATTCTTGATATCTTTCTTGCCTGGTGTGGGGCTAGATAAAGAAGATATCAGTGGTGGTGAAAACACGACTGAGAGGATCGGTGCTGGAAAAAGAGAAGGTAAGCTCTCTGTTCTTGGGAGTTTGTTCCCTTGATTATGTTCCACCATACTCCTAGGGAGTGATGATTATTGGATATCATGGTGCGTGTATTTACATTGTGTGTTAGTGCTTTTTGATTGAAAACATACATGTATGGAGATGTGCACTGGTTGTTTAATTTGTATAACTGGAATATACAATTGTGTACGTGGAGTGCACTGGTTGGCTAAGTTGTATATCTGGTTATACATTTGTGCATGTCTTTGGTGGAATTCACGTGGAGTCCGGGGTCTAGGACCCCAAGCGGAGATATGTGATGTGTACGTGGAGTACACTGGAAGATATACAAGAGTGCACTTTATGTGTACTAGCTGTCTAACTTGTATATCTTATATGCAATTGTGTATGATATCTGCACTGGCTGGCTAAATTGCATATTGGAATTGGAATGGTATGTGGTGTGGTTATTTACATGTATTATTTTATTAAAGGCCGAGTTGGCTAGGTTATTTGTAATGCCAATATAAATGCTATGTACTGTGGAAGTGAACCAGGAGGGGTGAGTCTCCAAAAACCTTGAGTTTGCTGAGATTGTATCTCACCCCGATTGGGGATTATATTTATATTGTAGGTGATAGCCAAATAATGGAGGACGAAGTCCGAGGTAACAGACCCGAGTAGGGGTTGTTCGGTGGATCTCAATTGATAGGCCGGGTAGGCTGAGGCTGAGTTGGCTACTAATTGAGGTTCCTGGATTCGAGGAAGCGGATTTTGGAAGGCGGTCTTTTACGAGTCGGGTGACTCGATTTTATTGTACTTTTGTAACCCGATATGGGTTTGTTTATGATGCATCTTTTGGAACAGAACCCAGGTGCCGGGATGTATATTAAATTCCATACATAATGTTAGTTTGTGTTATATGACGTATGATGACGTCTTATTTTTTTTTATGTTTTTGTGCTTACTTAATTTACGTTAAGTATTGCTGCGCTTAAGACCATAATATAATGTTAATGAACCGGATGCATACGGGGTCGTTACATTTTATGGTATCAGAGTAGTTTGTCCTAGGGAAGCATTATGTATGGTAGTCTGTTGTGGGATCATCCTTTTAAGGTCGTAAGGTTCATTGTGAGTATTGCATGTGTGGTGAATACGTGTGGGCTTGATCAACTCACTCTTGGTATAACATGTGCAATATCATGGTGCGAACCAGAAACAACGCTTTGAGAATGGATGATGAGGTACCACCAAACCCAGTTGCTGTCGCCTTGGCAGCTATGCAGCCAGAAATGACTGCAAGTCGGCAGGCGAACGAGGCCTTGTTAAAGGCTAATGAGGCTTTGATGGATGAGTTGAGAACTCGGCGATGAGAGGATCGAGGTTAGGATGGGGGAAGTCATCGTGACGATGGACTTAGACACCAACGAGGGGACAGGTTGTCCCAGTTTAGTGTGGAGGAGGGAGGATGTTGATTGCTTTTCGGAAGCATGAACCTCTAGTTTTCTATAGGGGATACAACCCCATTGTTGCTGCTAAGTGGTTGCAAGTTTTAGAGAAGATTTTCTCTGTGATGGAGTGTTCGGACCATCAACGACTTCTCTATGCAACCTATCTACTGCAAGGAGATGCGCACGAGTGGTGGGTTACCACTTCACAGCTTTTGCGGGGCCACGGTGAGGTGATCAGCTGGCAGATGTTTGAAGCTCAGTTCCTGTACCAATATTTTCCACGAGATGCAAGGGAGCAGAAACATGCTGAGTTCGAGGGCCTGGTCCAGGGCCGTATGTCTGTTGATGAGTACTTAGCCAAGTTTAATGAATTGGCTAAGTATGCGCATTTCCGGAGGGCGATGCCCGACGTCGAGGTGCTCGCTGCTAAGTTCCAGAGGGGACTTAAGGAGAATATAGAAGAAAAGATTGCCGGGAATGGATCCCGGGATATGGGTAGCCTGGTGAGGCAATGTCGCCAAGTAGAGGACATGATAAAGAGGCATAGCGGCAGTCATCCTGCGCCATCGTTTAGATAGGAGGGGAGGAAAACAGGTGGTTCAGGCCAAGCCGGGAAGGGCAAGGGCAAGGACAAAGGATTGGGTGTGTCATTCCCTAATGAGTGGTTTAAGAAGGGGTCGGTTATAAAGGAGTTGCATCAAGACAGAACAAACTTTGAAGTGTGCTACATGCGGAAGTAACCATTGGGGTAGATGTCCCACGGGTTAGTTCAATTGTTTCAATTGTGGACAACAAGGTCATTTTTCTAGAGAGTGTCCTCAAGGAGATAACCGGGTTGTAGCTGCTCCTGTGATTTCTGTAGCACCACCTTCAGGACAGATTTATGCGATTGATGCTAAAGAGGCTGCTAGAGCTCCCGACTTGATCCAATGTACGATTCTTATTGATCATTGTGATGTGAGAGTGTTGTTTGATTCTGGAGCTACTCACTCCTTCATTGATAATCGTGTTTCCCTAGGTCTGAACTTACAGATGTTCAGTTTGTTTCCTCCTATGGTTGTCACCACTGCTTCTAAAGAGCAGCGCCGGGTTGATACTTGCTGTTGGGATGTGCGGTTTGGTTTTGAGGGCCGAGAATACAGTGTCAATCTGTATTGTCTTACGATGCCTAATCTTGAGATTATCTTAGGCATGGATTGGTTGGCCAGGTATGGTGTTATGCTGGATTGTTGCAATAAAAAGATAGTGGTATCTCAGGATGGAAACAGACCGAGTTCCACTTCTCTTATTACGACCTTGCAAGTCGGTAAGGAGATGAAGAGAGGAGCTCGGTGTTATCTCTTATTGAGTTTAGCAGAAGAGAGGCCGGGATGGGGTCTGACAGAGATCTTGGTTGTGAACGAGTTTATGGATGTGTTTTTGGATGAAATTACACAGCTTCCACCCAAGAGGGGAATTAATTTCTCCATTGATTTGATTCCGGGTGTAGGACCCATCTCGGTAGCTCCTTATCCTATGGCTCCTTTGGAGTTAAAAGAGCTAAAGGCGCAGCTTGAGGACTTGTTATCCAAAGAATTTATTCGACCAAGTGTGTCACCATGGAGAGCGCTGGTCATATTTGTTAAGAAGAAGAATGGAAGTATGAGACTATGTGTGGATTACAAGCAATTGAATAAAGTCACAATAAAGAACAAATATCCATTGCCTCGTATCGATGATTTGTTGGATCAGTTGAAGGGAGCTAGTGTGTTTTCTAAGATTCATTTGCGATCCGGGTATCACCAAATCCAGAGTAAGCCTGAGGACATACCTAAGACTGCTTTTCGGTCTCGGTATGGACACTATGAATATCAGGTGATTCCGTTTGGTCTTACGAATGCTCCGACCGTGTTCATGGATTATATGAACCGGGTTTTCAGACCTTACTTAGATCAGTTTGTGGTGGTGTTTATTGATGACATACTAATTTATTCTAAGAGTAAGGAAGAGCATGCCGATCATCTCTGGGTTGTTCTTCAGACTTTGAGGAATGACCAACTTTATAAGTTATCGAAGTGTGAGTTTTGGCTGACCGAGGTGAAGTTTCTTGGTCATGTGATCTCAGCAGCCGGGATAACTGTTGATCCCGGTAAGATAGAGGCCGTAATGGATTGGGAGAGGCCTAGGAATGTGTCTGAGATTCGAAGTTTCCTTGGATTGGCTGGGTACTACAGAAGGTTCATTCAAGGGTTTTCACAAATGGTGATGCCCTTAACCCAGCTTACCAGGAAAGGTACTCCGTTTGCATGGACTCATGAATGCGAGGTGTGTTTTCTGAGGTTGAAAGAGAGATTGACCATAGCTCCGGTGCTGACTCTTCCCGACCCTGAGGAAAATTTTGAGGTATATTGTGATGCTTCCAAGCAGGGTCTGAGATGTGTTTTGATGCAAGAGAGAAAGGTGGTTGCATATGCTTCTCGGCAACTGAAATTGAATGAGGAGAATTACCCTACGCATGACTTGGAGCTAGCAGATGTGGTTTTTGCTTTAAAGATTTGGAGGCACTATTTATATGGTGCTAAGTTTGTGGTGTTCAGTGGCCACAAAAGTCTCAAATATTTATTTGATCAGAAAGAATTAAATATGAGACAAAGGAGATGGATGGAGTTTATTAAAGATTATGATTTTGAGCTGAGGTACCATCCCGGAAAGGCCAATGTGGTGGTGGATGCTTTGAGAAGGAAACACATAAGTATAGCTTGCATGATGATTGAAGAATGCAAGTTGATAGAGAATTTCTGGGATATGCACTTGACTATACTTGTGGGTGACCGGGGTCTTGAGTTGAGAGAGACCAAGGTGGACAATGAATTGATTATGAGAATCCGGGATGCCCAGGACCGGGATGAGGATGTACAGTCATTACCCGGGCAGAAGGATATGACTTGGGAGAACCCGGACAACTCGGGTTTGGTGTTATATCGGGGTAGGATTGTTGTGCCTAAGGGCATGTTAGTGGATGCGGTGCTATCTGAGGCTCATAAGGGATGATTTAGCATTCATCCGGGTTCCACTAAAATGTATCAAGACTTGAAGAAAAGTTTTTGGTGGCCGGGAATGGAAAGGGATATAGCCGATCATGTTACGAAATATTTGGTATGTCAGAAGGTCAAGATTGAGCATCAAAGACCGTCAGGCCTATTGCAACCTTCGCAAATTCCTGAATGGAAATGGGATAGTATTTCCATGGATTTTGTGGTTGGATTGCCGAGGACACAACCCAGATGCGATTCCATTTGGGTGATTGTGGATAGGTTGACCAAGTCGGCGCATTTCTTACCTGTTCGGACTGACTACATTGCTGAAAAGTTGGCTCAGCTATATATTAAGGAGATTGTCCAACTTCATGGTGTTCCAGAAAACATTATTAGTGATAGAGATCCCAAGTTTACTTCAAGGTTTTGGGGTGCTCTTCAAGAGGCTTTTGTGACCTAGTTGCGACTTAGTGCGGCTTATCATCCACAAACAGACGGGTAGACCGAGAGGACTATCCAGACATTAGAGGATATGCTGAGAGCTTGTGCTCTAGAGCAAGGATCGGGTTGGGATAAATACCTATCTCTAGTGGAGTTCTCGTATAACAACAACTTCCATGCTAGCTTGGGTATGGCACCCTATGAAGCGTTGTATGGATGGAGGTGCCAGACTCCTACTTGCTGGATTGAAGTGGGTGACAGACTGCTTCTTGGACCCGAGATGGTTCAGGATACATCTGAGCAGATCCGCATGATCAGAGACAAGTTGTTGCGGGCTCAGAATCGGTAGAAGAGCTATTATGATAGCAAACATTGCCCATTGCAGTTTGATGAGGGCGATCATTTGTTTATGAGGTTATCTCCAGTAACCGGGGTTGGACGGGCTTTGGGTGTGAGGAAGTTGAGTTCGAGATTCATCAATCCTTACAAAATTCTTCAGAGAATAGGACCAGTGGCATACTAGCTAGCTTTGCCTCCCCAATTGTTCGGGTTGCATGATATCTTTCACGTATCTCAGTTGAGGAAATACGTGCCTGATCCGTCGCATGTGGTAGAACCTGATTCTGTTCAGATCAGAGAAAACCTGACTTGTCCTACCCAACCATCTTAGATTCTTGATAGGATGGAGAAGAAAATACGAAGTAAGACTATTCCTATAGTCAAGGTCTTATGGGAAGGGAGGACCCCGGAGGAAGCGACATGGGAGCAGGAACAGGAGTTGATGCAACTATACCTTGAGTTATTTGGCAGGTATGGTTATAATTTTGGGGTCAAAATTCTTATAAGGGGGGTGAATATAATGACCCTGCCATAATTCGGGTTCGTATGACCGGGTTGTCGCATAAGGGGGTGTATTTTGGAACTCGGATAAGAAGGGGGTGTGGATAACATCTCTTCAAAATCGGGTTCATGTGATCGGGTTATTGCCACGTAAGTGGTATATACATATACATAGCACTTTTGAGAAAAACGCTGTTGTATAAAAAGGAACCCGAACAAGGAGGAAAAGAGCGACTGGGTAGATAACTCGGCTGAGCTCGTATATTCCTTCTCCTTGAGAGACCGAGTAGTGATCTCGGTAGAGCTCGTGTCTTCCTTTTCTTTGAGGTCTGAGTTGTGATCTCGGATAAGTTCGGGTGATCTCGGATGTATTACCGATTTGTAATCTCGGATGAGCAATCAGGTAGTTATCTAGGATGAGCTCGGGTGAGCTCGGAGGAGCTCGTATGTGGTTGACTTGTAAGAGCTACCGAGTAGAGAGACTGGAGGAGCTCGTAACCATTTTTTATAGAATTATCGGGCTAGTGATCCCGGGAGTGGTTGGGGAGAAACCTTGGACTTGTGAAGTACCAAGGTAGGAACTCGGATTAGGTCGGATGAGGTCGAAATAGGTTGGATTAGGTCAAATGAGGTCAGAGGAGGAGGAACATTGGACGTACTATAGTACCAAGGACGGGTTCTTATGCAATCAATTACATAAGTGTTTGTAAGCGATTAAAACAATACTTGCTGTTTAACCCGGACTTAGCCTAGTGGTTGGAATGAGTGTACAGGAACCCGGGATATAGTAGTAAGGTTGCACTCAATATTTATATTTAAAATACAACCCGACAGCGTTTGTAATATGATGGGAACCCGGCAACCTCAGTAGGGTTTACAGAACCCGGGTAGTCACACGTAACATGCATGAGATATAACTTATTGACTTGCCAAACAATAGACCCAACCTGACAGTCAAATATCTCTACATATTCACTTTATACAGGTGACACGTGTTAACTCTTTGCTTGTGTTTTGACGCGGGAATGTTCTCATATTACTATATGACGCATGTCAACTTTTAGACTATATAAGGTATGCTTGAGTGAGATATTTTGTAGGAATCTAATCTCCACCGCTTCTGCTAAAAACACTTTCTCTCTCATATCTTATTTCCTCCATTGTTAAAGTGAGAAAAGCTTCCTAGATAACCTTTCCTTAACCTAAAAACCTTCACATCCAATGTAAAGATTGAAGAGTAGTACCATATAATCTAGTTTCCAACCTATGTTAATGGTGAAAACCATCAGGCGAGGAGATCAATTCTCCAAAGGAAGTTAAAGTTTCAACCTTTAAGAGATAGAAGGTACATTAAGGATATCTAAGCTTGGAAAAGTTGTCCTCTAGTCTTCCTTGTTGTTTTTAAGGTAAGATATGTTAATTTCACCATATCTTTTGAGTTTGGGGTTTTAGAGGAAAAATGACCCATATGAGTTAAGGTTGGTTTTGGGTGGTATTTCTTTGGGAAAGTATGCTTAGAAGGTTGTTGTGGTGAAGGTTCAACCTTGAAAGCTAGCTTTTCTGGGTTTTGGGTATCTTGTTATGCCCAGATAGATCTTTGTGGGGTTACAAGTCACTGGTTGGTGGTATATGTTCAAGATCTGGGAAAAGAACTGGGTTCTTTTCATGAGACGGTTGAGAACCGTTCTTGATATATTTCTTGCCTGGTGTAGGGCTAGATAAAGAAGATATCAGTGGTGGTGAACACGCGATTGGGAGGATCAGTGCTGGAACAAGAGAAGGTAAGTTCTCTGTTCTTGGGAGTTTGTTCCCTTGATTGTGTTCCTCCATACTCCTAGGGAGTGATGGTTATTGGATATCATGGTGCGTGTATTTACATTGTGTGTTATTGCTTTTTGATTGAAAACATACATGTAGGGAGATGTGCACTGGTTGTCTAATTTGTATAACTGGAATATACAATTGTGTACGTGGAGTGCACTGGTTGGCTAAGTTGTGTATCTGGTTATACATTTGTGCATGTCTTTGGTGGAATTCACGTGCAGTTCGGGGTCTGGGACCTCAGACGGAGATATGTGATGTGTACTCGGAGTACACTGGAAGATATACAAGAGTGCACTTTATGTGTTCTGGCTGTCTAACTTGTATATCTTATATGCAATTGTGTATGATATCTGCACTGGCTTGCTAAATTGCATATTGGAATTGGAATGTATGTGGTGTGGTTATTTACATCTATTGTTTTATTAAAGGCCGGGTTGGCTTGAAGGCCGGGTTGGCTAGGTTATTTGTAATGCCAATATAAATGCTATGTACTGTGGAAGTGAACCTGGGGGGGTGAGTCTCCAAGAACCCTGAGTTTGCTGAGATTGTATCTCACATCGATTGGGGATTACATTTATATTGCAGGTGATAGCCAAAGAATGGAGGATGAGGTCCAAGGTAAGAGACCCGAGTAGGGATTGTTCGGTGGATCTCAATTGATAGGCCGGGTAGGCTGAGGCTGAGTTGGCTACTAATTAAGGATCCTGGATTCGAGGAAGAGGATTTTGGAAGGCGGTCGTTTACGAGTCGGGTGACTCAATTTTATTGTACTTTTGTAACTCGTATGGGTTTGTTTATGATGCATCTTTTGGAACAAAACCCGGGTGCCAGGATGTATATTAAATTCCATACATAATGTTAGTTTGTGTTATATGATGTATGATGACGTCTTATTATTTTTTTGTATGTTTCCGTGCTTACTTAATTTACGTTAAGTATTGCTGCGCTTAAGACCATAATATAATGTTAATGAACCGGATGCATACGGGGTCGTTACAATCCACACGGCCAATTCCATTCTCCCTTGTACTTTGCTATCATTTTCACACTTTCTTCTTGTATCCTAAACAACCATGACCTATATTCTATTGTCCTAGACTTATATTCCTTTCTTTTCTCTAAATCTGAACTATCCTAAGATCCATCTCTTTCAAATAATTAAAGTATTCAACAACTTCTTGGAGAATTTGCACACAAGTAGGCTAGACTTCAATCTATAATTAAGGGTTTATTTGGACTAATCTTTATGTGCAATGGTGCAGATTTATGGGTGACCCTAGTAGGCTGAATTTTCCGATCATTAAAGGGTATTTTATGATGTGGTTATGTTGATTTAAGAATAGGATAAGTTGATGATTGAAATGCTGGAATTTTAGTAATGTTTGGACTTGATTTTTGATGAAATTTGGATTGTTTGCTTATATATATATGTGTGTGTGTGTGTGTTGAAACTTTTTAAAATTAATTTAAAGAAGTAGAGGTTGAATGGTATGTGGATAAAAGGTTTAATTACTTAAGTGGTTCATTTAATGATTAAGTATTAGGATGGTAAGCTGAAAAGAGAATAAGGCTAGGCTAAGCTTTAATTTGTCTTGTGAAGGTGTAAAGGAATTAGAAATTATTTGGAAGGTATATTATGGTTTACTAGTTAGATTACTAACATGTTGTGTTTAACTTGAGGAGATTATTCTTGCCATGCACAAGTTGTCAAAAGTTTGATTGAATATGGCGTGGTAGCCGAGCCATACATTTGGTATATTGTGATGTTTGTGATGAAATTTTTCCATGAGATTGTATGAATTTGCTCATGGATTGTATTATTGATGAAAATGATGGATTTTATGTGATGATATATATTGATTCATGTTTTTGAGTCCAGTATGAGATTTGTGAAAGAAAATTTGATACTACATCTAGTACAAGATGTAGAGACCAGGTGCAAAAACATGGAATTGATCATGCATTGTTCACGTAAAACAGTCGCAATGATACTACATACAGTACGATATGTAGAGGCCATGTGCACTCTAGAATTTCATCATGCATACATATTGTTTGAATGGTTATTTATTGATTTTATTGGAATTTAATGATGAATTACTAACGTACTAACTTATTTGGTGGTTTAGGTTTGCTTACTGAGAAATTTTATTTCTCACTAAATTTGTGTCATTTTTTTTAGATGGCAATAGTGATCATTTTCCTTGATGCCCTGGACTAGTGGTGGTATAGGGATGAAGATAGAAACTGCTATATTTTTACCATGCACCCTGTTATCCGAGTTTATGTATATTTTGGAACTCATTTTCCGGTATCAGTTCTTAATGACATGTTTAATCCTAACGATCAATTCCTATAGTTTGCTCATGCCTACCCTAATCCACCAACGTAACCTATTAGCATCTCTTCCAGCAACCATAGTGTGTATCCTCCCTTCGTACTTGGTTATGGAGGAAATATGAATTTGAACAATGAGTCTGATGTGGAGGAAAATGTTGGGGAAAATTTTTGAATCAGTGTTACCTTGGTGTATGGATCGTATCTAGAATATATATAGTATCCAGTTAACATTACCATGTATAAATCATTTTCTATCTTTATTGATGCACACGTTTAATTACCCCAAATTGATCCCTCACATTTGAGAATCCTAAGGATATTTACTAAATATCGATCCCTCACATATAAAATAAATGTCCCAACATTATAATCATAAACTCGTGTTGTTTGCAATCAAAACGTTATCCTCTATTCCTAGTAACGTAACATAATGAGTAAAATCATCCAGTTCAAATCCTAAGAGTACTTTCCAGTTAAACTTAGAATCCTATTTCATGAAACTAGTGATCAAGTAAAATCAAACATTAAGAACAGAATGAAATTACCAACAATTAGTAGAAAAGATTCATGCATATCAAATATTAAAAGAGATACTTAAGGGTAGAAGATTACATCCAATCCTTCAAGAAGTTAGCCGATCATTGTGGAGAGCACAAGATCAACTGAATACATGATGAAAGAGGCGATCCCCGAATCACTCTGGCAGAGTTTCCTCACCAATTTCTCACTTCTCTCACTCTCTCTAAGCTACCTAAGGCTTGCTGGTTCGTGCTTCACTCAAAATGGCCTTTCATGGATTGCTTTGGTTCACCTTTGCATAGCATTATATAGGATTTGGGAAGCTGGTGATGTCCACTCGCCTAGGCGAGTGGTTTAGGCTTGTTTTACTCGCCTGGGCGAGTTAATTGCTTAGTGGTCAGGAAAGCCATTCGCCTAGGCGAGTGTTTTGTGCTTGTTTTGCTTGCTTGGGAGAGTTAAAAACCCAACAATGAAGGAAGGTGTTAGCCTGGGTGAGTTTTCTTCTTGAATCTTCCTAATTTGACATTTTTGCCCCTTTGTACTTGTCTTGGTTACTTGGATACTCTGGATACCATTGAAACTTATCAAAACATAGGATTTGAGTGGATGAATCTTCCAAAATGTGAATAACACCCTATATATTTACACAAAATATAAAACACCTAGGTTTAGGGCAAATTAATCAACAAATTTACTAAAATCAAAAGATAAATGTCAACATTACAATCCTGAAACTATCATCATTCTGTACATTTTGTACATTTTTCTGGCTTTTTAGGATTGGGCCTGGCTTATGAAAGAAATCCTGATTTTTCTGGATATTCAAAGTTACCCTAAGAATAGGAGAGCAGACAAAGATAAGTCAAACTATCATCATTTCCTATTTCTTGTTCTTTCTCTTCCAAGTATCCATGTTTCACTTATACCAACCTCCTAACCACCCTAACTTTACAACATTCTGTACAGTTTTTAGACAAAATGTACATATTTCATACTTTTATTTATTTTACAAAGGATTTGTTTATTATTTTTTCTTTTACTTTTCTTTCTTTTCTTTTCTATACAAACTTAATTTACATAAATAGCCACATGTAAAACAAAGTATTTACATGACATTAGCCACCTAAAAATTTCTCAACAAAAACCCTTTTTGCTCTCCTAACCTAAGGTAAGGTAGGAAACTCTTATCCTAGGTTTAGTGTTCCAACAAAATCATAAGCGTTTGGCTCAAAGGGCTTGCAAATGATAAATCATTATTCCTTGGGATAGTTTTTTGGCCAATGGCTTAAATTATACAAGAAAGAAAAAAGGCCTAAATCATATCCATGCATCATATGTTATGACAATTAGAAATTCATGCAAAATTACTATAAAACATATCAGTGAGGACACTCAATGAAATTTCTGTGGATGCACTCAGTCACTTAAGCTTAAAGGTCTGTTTTCATGTTCAAATCAAATTAGTGTTTCAAAAAATGTTACTTATCAACTCCATGTAAAAACATCTATCTTTATCTGGTGTTTGAGAAAGCCATTCCTTGTTTTTCATTCTCATAGTTTCCAAAAATCTTTCTATTGTGTTCTGATCTAATTCAATTCAAAAAAACATGTTACAAAATACTATTTGTTGATTCTTTTCAAAGTATGTTATATTCAAGAAAAAATTTTCTTTTAAGTCTCAAAGTTTTAAAGTTCCAAAAAGATTCATACATATTCTATAACTATGTTAGTAATCAACACAAATATTTATCCAAAAATGTGTACTACCCAACAAGAGAGAATTCTTTGTGTACACATAATCAAAATGTGCCATATCCAAAAAGAATCAGCCCCACTATTCAAGCAAAAATTCTAACATAGTAAGTAAGTAAATAAAGTAGTCAAGAAAGCGGTAAAGAAATTATAAAAACAATGTCATAGATTTTGAAGATCAATGAGATAATCAGCCAGATTATGCATCATGTCTTCATCATCAGCTGCTACTTCTCCTTCATTTGCAGCTTCTTGGTTAGCTGCAGGGCCTTTTGCCTCCTCCTGAAAAATAGGTCTGTCCTCAGGCCATGCAACATGAGCTCTGAATTGATCAGGAGTGGGCCAGGGAAAGGGGTGGATCCTAGCGATGTTAATGCAGTGTGTAGTTGTAGAAACTCTCATTCAGTTGCATCTGGCCCCTATAGTTGGCAGCTTGTTGATCAACCATATGATGCATGTAAGTGTTCATCTAGAGTTCCATTCTTTGAAGATGAGCTGAAAGGGACTCCAAGGATGTTGGCTCTTGTGGCTACTGCACCTGTCTAGCTAGGCAATATTTTTCAATAAAAGACCAGTTGATGGGAGGTTGGATTGCCTTAGAAGGTAGTACTTGCACTCCATAAAATTGACATAAACCAGTAATTAAAGCAGGAAATCCAAGTGCCTTGTTGGACTTTTTCGGGTTCAGCGGATGTCGAGGAGGCTCTGTAATGACAAACTGGTGAATAACATCTGAGATCAACTGGGCCACATTAATACTAATTTGTTCTATGCAACTAAAAATGAGCTGACATTTCGGCATAGTCAAATCAGCATTATGGTCACTTGGAATTACATTGCTAAGGAGAAAGGTCATCCAGATTTAGGTTAAAGTTTTCATGTTGGTTCTCATCAGTCTTACCGTATTACCTGTAATGTTTCGAGCAAAATCACATTTAGGGGAATAGAGTAACTGAGTGATAACTTGTTCATCAAATCCTGAAAGGATGTTCCTCCTAGTAGTGTATTCACAGAATTGGCCTTCTTCCAATATTAGTGGATTTCCTAGAAATTGATTAATAGCATCAGAATCATAAGGAATCCACTGGCCACGCACTTGGGAACGTTGATCAAGAACGCCTTCCTCAGTTGGCCAAGCATTGGCATAAAATTCCAAGACAACTGTAGGATCAAATTTTTGCATGGGGGTGGCTAGTTGCCTCCAGCTTCTCATGTCAATCTCCGCGATGAACTCTGGATATTCACCTTCCATTAACTGAACTCTTCGTTCTTTGAGGAACGACCAGTTCTTAATTACTTCAAAGCACTTTTGGTGTTCCTCACTACGGAACCTCTGAGCATCAAAGATAAAATCTACAGGAGGTTCAGAGCTTAAACCTTCTCCTGTATGCCTAGGTCTTTTGGTGGATAGTTTCTTGGGAGCCATCTGAAAAAAATCTCAACAAAAATAAATATGATGATTCATTGTAACCAAATACCAATATAACTTTTCAATTTCCAAATCAGATTTATCAAATCAAATCAACATCATTTAATGGTCAGCATGCACTCGATCAACAACTACCTAACCATTTCCAATATGTACTAAATTTTCCAGCCTTCAACTAATGCATGTATCATGTGAATAATTCAATCAATGGAAACAGTTACACATGATACTCCAAGGTTTTAATTCAAACAAATGTAGGCTTTTGTGAAAAATCAACTTAGGTGCTGTAAACTTTTGAAGATATTGTTTTTGATATTTCAATGATAATTTAAAGTTATGCACACAAGTCTTTTGTAATGAATTACTGAAGCCTAGCATTCATTCAAGCTATCTGGCATATGCAGGGAGTAAATTTCGTGCATAAAGAAAGAATCAAGCATGGCTATTTCATTGAGGCATTTCACCAAAAAGTTGGTGTGCACACAATTTGATACATGGAATTGAAGAGGATATACACATATAATATAGCAAAATTTCAGAGAATAAGAAGAGGAATAGAGACATTACAGAATAAGCATTTCAGATTAATACCAAAGTGGAGCATCAATTCGTGACTTATTGACCTAACTATTTTGAAAGTTTAGAAGAAAATAATAAAAACTATACTATCATAAGCTTAACGTACAAGAAAGCTAAATGAAATTATGCACACTGTGTGACTGATTTCAAGTGGTGAGGAAACTTACGTGATTGAAGTGTAGAGATGGGGTGAAATTTGATTTCACCCCTCTGTTACCATTTTGTTGCAGAGGACCACTCGCCCAAGCGAATATTTTGGTCATGGTTAACTTGCCTGGGTGAGTTAACTTTTTTTTTTTGTGCGTAGAAAACTAAAATGCAGTTTCTTACTTAACCTATATTTATGTTTTAATTCTAATAAACCTATTTCTAAAAATATATTTATTAATATAATGTTTGTACTAAAATGTTAAATATTTAAGGGAAGCTATATAAATGCACTACATAATATATAAAGTGTGATAACCCTAAGTTATGGCGTGGTTGGTACCCTACCCCCCGCGCGACAGCGCGGGGATTCACAGCAGAAAACTTGGTTTTCGCTGTGGCGCGGATCGCGCCAGGTTTGGCGCGGACAGCGCCAAGGTTTTCGTTGTGGCGCGGGTAGCGCCAAGGGCCGCGCGGATCGCGCCATAAGTGCCCTGGAAAACCAATTTTTCACTGGTTTTTCACGCGGACCGCGCCAGAGTTGGCGCGAGTGGCGCCAGAGCACTGCCTTGTGGCGTGGATCGCGCGAGATGTGGCGCGGATCGCGCCAGACGTCGGGCAGGCCTATATAAATAGCTCATTTGAACGGAAATGGAGGGGAAGAAAAGAGAGAGGAAGCCATTGTTGAGTTACAGAGCTTTGTATCTCCTTCATCGTTCATCTAAACACCTCTAGCCCAACTGAGAAAGTGATCAGAGCCCCGAGATAAGAGTAAACCCCCGATTGATTCGTGAGAATAGCTGAGAAACGAGGAGATTTGATTTCTCTGAGAGAACCCTTGAGAGCTCGGAGTATAAAGGCGAAGGAAGCTTGGTTTGAGCAAGCTACCTTAGGGAAAGTGATTCCCTGGTGTTTCTGAACATCACAGAGGTAAGAAACTCGAGCTTTAACCGTTGGTTCTGTGTATTGGATATTGAGGTTTTGGAGTTATCTTAAGGGGTGTTTTTGGAGGTGTTAGAGCCGTTGTTAGGCTCGGATTCTGTAGAGTATTATGCTCAGAGGACTGTTCTAAGGAGGTTAGAGCCTTGAATCATCATTACTGATGAAGTTTGATTTTGGCTCTGAGTATGGATGAGCAGAGATAAAAGCCTAGTAATATGACTAGTATGAACCTTAGAGCAGTTGACAAAGTTGCTCAGGAGACTGTATAGATGAGATTGATCGGTTGAAACTGATGATGATGAGATGTTGGGTTTAGGCTATTATGAGCAGGGATATGCTTTGTGTTAGCCTGATCAGAGTCCTTGTGGAGACTCTGTAGCCTTGATGAGGCCGAGAGGGATCCTATTGAAGGGTCTGAAATCTCTTGTACAACGATTAGTATATGTTTATAGAGAGGATGATAGTTCCTTTCGTTTAAACGTCCTATAACTGTATTTGATGTGTTATGTATTGGTTCTTGTGTAGGACGTGAGCTTGATAGCTCTGGTGGTGTTGACCACGAGGCCGGGAGAGCCGGTGATCTGTCTAGAGCAGGTAAGCTCTTGATTCTTGAATGTGTTCCCTTTTGTTGTGTTCAGCCATTCACCAATCTGAGGTGATGGTTCTGTTATGTTGTTATGCATATGTTGTTGATTGGTTGTTGGTCAGATTGGCTGATGAATGATGATTGTGCCCTATGAGAGGGTAATGACTGTAATTTGGATTGTGATGCTTATCTTTTGGTTTGGATCCAGAGATGGATGATTATGATTTGTTTTAGTTGGAGATAAGCATGATTGATTGTGGAATCCTATGGTAATAGGATAGATGACAGGTGATGGTTATAGGCCTGACATGAGATGTTCTTGTAAGATAGAGGCCGGCCCGGTATATAGGAGTCCTCCATACTTGGTTGTACCTATATATTTTCGGGGTGCCTATGATAGAAGCCGGCCCGGTATATAGGAGTCCTCCAGACGTGGTTGTACCTATATATTTTCGGGGTGCTTCTGATAGATAGTCATTATTGAGACAGGATATGAGTTGTAGCTCATGATAGGGGAGCCGGCCCGGTATATAGGAGTCCTCCAGACGTGGTTGTACCTATATATTTTCGGGGTGCTTCCGATAGATAGTGATTTCCTGCCATGAGATATCCTAGTATATATTGGATCCTCTGTGAGTGGGGATCGGCATATATATTTAGATGAAAGTATATGCAGGATGATGATGATAGGCAGTAGATGATGAGGATATGTGATAGATGGGGATGACTATCGGAATCACATAGATATTGACAGATGGTTGTACATTGACTGCCTATGTGTTGATTGAATGAAATAAATTGATGATAACCATGATAATTGTGATGTTTATCTGTGTATCTGTTGTCAGTGAACCAGGGGAAGGAAATACCTTCAAGGGCCCTGAGTTTACTGAGATTTTATATCTCACCCCGTTTGTGGGACTTATATTTCAGGTGATTCATCAGGAGGAGGAGCAGATAGATCCCAAGGCAAGAAGCCTATGCAGGGATAGTTGCTACTGATAAACCTTAGGCTTAGATGACATGAGCTTGTGGCTCAGATGTTTTGTACTTAGCCTTTGGTTTGTTTTGATGTACCCTGATGGGATTTTGTATAGTTTTGTACTGTACAGAGGAACTTTGATGTATATTCACCATATTATAGTGTACAGTGTTATGATAGTGACCCTTGATTATGTCACTTTTTAGTTATGCTTCCAAACTGCTTAAACTCTGATTGATTATCTGCTTTTATGTGATTCTGTGGTTAGTAATGACCCTTCCAGCTGAGGGGGCGTTACATAAAGCATATAAGAGAAAGGTTAGAAATGTACTAGGTTGCCTCCTAGAAGTGCTTCTTTGACATCATCTTAGCTGGATGCTTTTTTGTAGCTCAAACTTCTCGCAATTGGACCACAATGGTGAGTCTCTCAACATCACCACCCAAGTAATGTTTGATTCTGCTACCATTTACAGTCCATGTCCTCTTTGTGGCTGGATCTTCTAGGACTACAACTGTAACGACTCCGTATGCATCCGGTTCATTAACATTATAATATGGTCTTAAGCATAGCAAATACTTAACGTAAATTAAGTAAACACGGAATCACATAAAATAATGAGACGTCATTATACGTCATGCAATATAATCTAACATTATGTATGGAATTTTGTATACAACCCGACATCCGGGAACTGTTACATAAGGTACATCACATATTAACCCATACCGGGTTACAAAATTACACAACAAAATTGAGCCAAAAAGGCTCTTAACAAAACTGCCTTCAGCACCCTTGAACCCGTCTCGGCCTTTTGTCTGGTATCCTCGATCCACAGCCAACCCAGCCTTGGTCTCTTGTCTAGGATCCTCGATTTATAGCCAACCCGGCCTTGGCATACTCAACCTCTTAATCAAGATCCATCGAACTAACTCTAATTAGGCCTCTTACCCTGAACCTCGTCCTCTACTTGTTGGCTATCACTTGCAATAAAATATAATCCCCAACCGGGGTGAGATACAATCTCAGTAAACTTAGGGTTCTTGGAGACTCACCTCCCCTGGTTCACTTCCACAGTACATAGCATCTATATTGGCATTAGCAATAACATAGCCAACCCGGTCTTTAATAAAATAATACATGTACATAACCACAACAATATACCATTCCATCACCAATATGCAATTTAGCCAGCCAATGCAGATATCATACACAATTGCATATAAGATATACAAGTTAGACAACCAGTACACCTTTAGTGCACTCTTGTATATCTTCCAGTGTACTCCACGTACACATCACGTATCCCGGCCTGAGGTCGCAGACCTCGGACTCCATGTGATAATTCCACCAATGTGCCCTTCTAGCATAGACATGCACAGATGTATATACAAATATACATCTTAGCCAACCAGTGCACATCTCCATTACATGTATGTTTTCAATCAAAAGCAATAACACACAATGTAAATACACGTACCATGATATCCAAAAACCATCACTCCCCAGGGGTATGGTGGAACACAATCAAGGGAACCAACTTCCAAGAACAAAAAGCTTACCTTCTCTGATTCCAGTACCTATCCTCTTAGTTGCGTGTTTACCGTCATCGATATCTTCTTTATCAAGCCCTACACCAGGCAAGAAAGATATCAAGAACGATTCTCAACCATTTCATGAAAAGAACCCAGTTCTTTTCCAGATCTCAACCATATACAACCACCTAAAGACTTGTAAACCCCACAGGATCTAACTGGTAAAACAAAATTCCCAAAACCTAGAAAAGTTAGTTTTCAAGGTTTAACTTTCAACACAACAACCTCCTAAGCATACTTCTCCAAAGAAACATCACTCAAAACCAACCCTAACTCATATGGGTCATTTTCCTTTAACTCCAAACTCAAAAGATACGGTAAAACTCACATATTGTACCTTAAAACAGCAAGGAAAGCTTAGAGGACAGCTTCTAAAAGCTTGGATGTCCAGAACGTGCCGTATATCGCTTAAAAGATTGAAAATTTAACTTTCTTATATAGAAATGATCTCTTCGCCTATTTATTTTCACAACTAACACAAGCTGGAAACTAGTTTGTATGGTGATACTCTTTAATTCTTACGGTTGGAGGTGAAGGTGTTTAGGTTAAGGGATGATTATCTAATAAGCTTTTCTCACTTTAACAATGGAGGAAATATGGAATAAGAGAGAGAAAGTGTTTTAGCAAAGGCGGTGAAATTAAGGTTTCTACTAAAATATCTCCCTTATGCATATCTTAAATATCCTGAAAATTGACATGTGTCATATCGTAATATGAGGACCTTTCCTGCGTCAAAACAGCCAACAAAGAGTCAACACGTGTCACTTGTGTAAAGTGAAAATGTAGAGATATTTGACTGCCGGGTTGGGTCTACTGTTTGGCAAGTCAATTTATTATACCTTATACAAGTTACATGTGACTACCCGAGTTCTCTAAACCCTACCTACGCTGCCGGGTTCTCTTCATATTACTAATGCTGCTGGGTTGGATTTATATATATATTGAGTGCAACTTCACTACCATATCCCGGGTTCTTGAGCACTCATTCCAACCACAACCGACTTCATTACTTGGTATGTCACCAGTCCAAGGTTCCTCCCAACCACTTCCGGGATCACTAACCCGATAACTCTATCAAAAGGGGTTGCGAGCTCTTCCGGTCTCTCTACCCACTGGCTCTTACAAGTCACTCAAAATGAGCTCCTCCGAGCTCAATCGAGACCACTACCCAGTTGCTTATCCGAGATCACAACTCGGACCTCAAAGAAAAGGAAGACATGAGCTCTACCGAGCTTTACCGAGATCACTACTCGGTCTCTCAAGGAAACAGGAATATACAAGCTTAGCCGAGTTCGTTACCCGATCACTCTTTCCCTCCTTGTTTGGGTTCCTTTCTATACAACAACGTTATTCTCAAAAGTGCTATGTATAAGTATATACCACGTACGTGGCAATAACCCGATCATGCACTAACCTGGTCTTTCTATAATACTACCATACCACACAACTCCGAATTTGAAAAGGTGCTATCTACACCCCTCCCTTATCCAAGTTCCAAAATACACCCCCTCATGTGACAACTCGGATATCACAGGGTCATTATATTCACCCCTCTTAAAAGAATTTTGACCCCAAAATTATAACCATACTTGCTAAATAACTCTGGGTATAGCTCTCGGAGCTCCTGCTCCTGCTCCCATGTCGCTTCCTCCGGGGTCCTTCCTTCCCATAATACCTTGACTATCAGAATAGTCTTACTTAGTAGTTTCTTCTCCATCCTATCAAGAATCTGAGATGGTCGGGTGGGACAAGTCAGATTTTCTTTGATTTGAACAGAATCAGGTTCTACCACATGCGACGGATCAGGCATGTATTTCCTCAACTGAGATACTTGAAAGATATCATGCAACCCGGACAATTAAGGAGGTAAGGCTAGCCGATAACCTCAAAAACACATGATCACCCTTATGCAACCCGGGTATGGTCCTATTCTCTGAAGAATTTGGTAAGGACCGATGAATCTCGGACTCAGCTTCCTCACACCCAATGCCCGTCCAACCCCGGTTACTGGCGATAACCTCAAAAACACATGATCGCCCTCATCAAACTGTAATGGGCGATGCTTGCTATCGTAATAGCTCTTCTGCCGATTCTGAGCCCGCAACAACTTATCTCTGATCATGCAGATCTACTCAGAAGTATCTTGAACCATCTCGGGTCCAAGAAGCTGCCTCTCTCCCACTTTGGTCCAGTAAGTAGGAGTTCGGCACCTTCGACCATACAACTCTTCATAGGGTGCCATTCCCAAACTAGCATGGAAACTATTATTATATGAGAACTCCACTAGAGGTAGATATCTATCCCAACTCGGTCCCTGCTCCAAGGCACAAGCTCTCAGCATATCCTCTAGAGTCTGTATAGTTCTTTCGGTTTGCCCATTGGTTTGTGGATGATAAGCCGTGCTGAGCCACAACTGGGTCCCAAAAGCCTCTTGAAGAACACCCCAAAACCTAGAGGTGAATTTTGGATCTCTATCACTGACAATGTTTTCTGGGACACCATGAAGTTGGACATCTCTTTAACATATAACTGAGCCAACCTTTCTGTAGTGTAGTCAGTCCGAACAGGTAAGAAATGAGCCGACTTGGTCAGCCTATCAACAATCACCTAAATGGAGTCGCATCCGGGTTGGGTCCTTGGCAATCCAACCACAAAATCCATGGAAATGCTATCCCATTTCCATTTCGGAATTTGCAAAGGTTGCAATAGGCCTGACAGTCTTTGATGCTCAATCTTAACCTTCTGACATACTAAACATTTTGTTGCATGTTCGGCTATATCCCCTTTCATCTCGGGCCACCAAAAACTTTTCTTCAAATCTTGATACATCTTGGTTGAACCCGGATGAATGCTAAATCGGCCCCTATGGGCTTCAGACAGCACCGCATCCACTAACTCGCCCTTAGGCACAACAATCCTACCTCGGTATAACACCAAACCCGAGTTGTCTGGTTTTTCCCAAGACACATCCTTCAAGTACATGTATATATATATATATATATATGCACACATACAAAACGTATATTAATAGTAGGTACAGTTGTCCAGGTCTAAAATGTGTAAATTTTTCGAAGGAAACACGAAGATTACACAACAAAAGGTAATTCTCAAAAAGACATAGTTCTTGGCCGGGGTCTGATCCATTGTCATCCCTGCAACGGTGGCTCCAACAAAAAAGGGTCATCTTCCCGGTCACCTACTGCTGTCTGTCTACTCACACGAACCCGGTTCGTGATCATCACAGGTACCAAACCACAAGGTACAAGAAAGCAAGGGTGAGTTTATCATGTTAAGCAACAACAGTAAATAACTTCAGTTAGGGAAGGCATCCAAACATCACAATATTAGCATAAGATCCAAGCATCTCATCACGTAGTCAACACGGACAGTCATTCAACAACATTCCACAAGCTAACTTGTAATGTCTAGCATGATGCATGCTTTTAACTCAACTCTTAGCATGCAATGTGGTACTATCATGGAAATAGTCCATCTCGGTATAAAAATGATGTAGTAGCTTGTCAGGGTCACTCTATCGTGCACAGGTCGCTCCCCCCAATGGTGATCAGCCCTAGGTGTCAGAAGAAGTTCCTAACAGACGTGGCCTCCCAGTACCCCGGTACCCTACAACCATCATCCTATTTCTGTCGTGCAAATGCAGTATGTCACATGGGCTCCATCAATGCATGGCCCAGCCCGGGAACAAATTGGTCCTGGCTAGGATAATGCCATACACCCCCCATGTACATACATACCGCCCCAAACGAGGGCTGTCCCAACATGGGCTCATCGATGCGCTGACCACGATCCTTGCAAGGTTAACCACCCGGTCTTGGCATCTCACATGTTTATACATAGCATATCACCACGACACCATCAATGTATGGCCCGCCCTGGGAACAAATCTGCCCCAGCTAGAGAACCATGCACCCCCATGGATATCTATGTATATCTACTCGCATTTAGAGAACCATGGGCACCATCAATGCATGGCCCAACCCGGGAACAACTCTGTCCTGGCTAGGATATTGCCATGCACCCCCCATGGTATCAATGCACATATAATCATCTCACGAGCCAACCTTCCAAGGTTTCAACATTACCATATAGGTTAATTACACACACGTCAGTAGTACACAACATAGACTAGAGAATCAGTGTGAAGTATTAGGTGTCCGGGTTGGCACTTAGACATAATCACTATGAGGTAAGAATCTGAACAAGGTCGGAGGAGGGCAGACAAGGGCGGTCAAAGGGGTCCTTGGGTTTTATAAAATACTAAGGATGGACTTAGCACTATGCATTTGATTACATAAGTGTTGTAATCGATTATAACAGACAATGCTTGCTTGACACAACAGGCAAGGCTTTTAATTGTATTAATATCATAAACTTACACAAGGTTGTCTGGGTTACGAATGCCGGGTAAGGGAAGCCCGGTAGCTTCTCAAAGGAGAGACACGAGTCCTACTGAGTACGGAAACCTGGTTGCTTCTAAAAGAAAGGTACGAACTCTACCGAGTAAGGAAACCCAGTAGTTCACAAAGAAAAGGTACGAGCTCTACCAAGTAGGGAACCCAGTAGTTCACAAAGAAAATGTACGAGCTCTACCGAGTAGGGAACTCGATGGCTTTTTTATCGAGGAGACACGAGCTCATCTGGGTAAGGAACCCGATGGCTCTTTTCCCAAAAAGACACGAGCTCATCTGAGTTAGGCAACTCAATGGATCTTTTCTCGAGAAGGCACGAGCTCGTCTAGGTAAGGAACCCGAGATATCTAGAGAAAAGGAAGTGAGCTCAACAGCCCTAAGGGAACAATCCCGGGTAAGGAACCCGGAATATAGACATTCACCAACAAGGACCACTGAGAGTCACGTCCCGCATGTACGTATACCTGCTACGTAAAGAGTTAAGCTCAACACACCCAATCCGGTATCCGGCACCTCCATAAACACTACTAAAAAGTGTCTTGGGAGTTTTCAACATCAAAGTGCCAACTTCACACGCATGTCTGGGGAGTTCTTACGACGTCAACTCCCCCACAAAACACCACCAAACGTCAACATACTACATCCCATTCATTAAAAGACATAGCTTTTTCTGGGAAAATAACACACACCAAGGACATGCAGTCATCTTCATAGTCAGACTCCCTGGTCCCCCAACTATGTTATCTGAAACTGTTATTAAACATGATAAACTCCCCTTACCTAACCAGGAGTTCTTTGTAGAGTCTAGCGGTGCTGAAACACTGACTTATGAAGCGTGAAAGCAAGAGTAGGGTTCATTCTTCACGAAGGATCGTCTAAGACTTTCGCTCCGGTCACGAGGTTCCTCTTGACGTAGGTGGTTTCGTTGCAGCTATGGTAGTCCTCGGGGTTGAAGGTGACATAGAAGGGTTAAGAAAGAAAGGTTTCTGGATGTGGGTAAGCTTAGAGAGGAAAAGAGAGAAAAGCGCAAAGAGGAAGAGAAGAAAGGAAGAAATAAGCTTCTGCAACACCACTCCACTGCCTATATACCTTGTTGACAGGATATGTCCACTATGCGTGCACAGACAACAACCACAGATCAACAGAGTTGACTTAACATATCAATCACCAAACACACATACCAAGATAGAGACACAAAACAACAATTACCAATTAAATCAATTAATTAAGCAATATAACACACATCAAACATCAAACTTAGCAACTTGAAATTTCAGGGTGTTACAACTCTCCCACCCTTTTTGAAATTTCATCCTCGAAATTACCTGATGCAAACAAAGCCGGGTAGGCTTTCCGCGTCTGGCTCTCTAGCTCCCATGTTGCATATTCTCCCAATACACCTCCCCAGATTACCTTTACTAGGGGAAACTATTTTCACCTTAAATGCTTTGTCCGTCGATCCTCAATCCTCAAAGGTAGTGTTTCATACATCAGATTTTCCTTTACTTGGATGTCATCTAATTTGATCACATGAGAAGGATCATGGACGTACTTACGAAGTTGAGACACATGGAATACATTATGATGATTAGAAAGGGACGGGGGTAACGCAATTTGATAGGCGACCGAGCTGACTCTTTTAAGAATTTGAAAGGGACCAACAAACCCGGGTGTTAGTTTCTGGGATTTTAATGCTCAGCCGACCCCGGTCCATAGGGTGACCCTCAAGAATACATAATCACCAACCTCAAACTCTAGGTCTTTCCTCCTCTAGTCATGGTAGCCCTTCTGCCTACTCTGGGTCGTCCTCATCTTATCCCAGATCAACTTGACCTTCTTGATTGTCTGTTGTACCACTTCGGGTCCTAGCTGTAACAACCCACCTCGTCGCTACGATATCACTAACTCTTAATCGTGCAAATCTTAAATTTTAATAAAAACTCTATTAATTTGATTATGAAAATGATGGTAAATTTATCGCGATAATACAATTATCATACTTATATTAGAATTACATAATTAAACACATATGTACATATATGTATTAAATCAATACATGTCATCCATATGTTAGAACTTCCTTTAGTTTTACATGTACATGCACCTGCAATTACATATTTAACAAAAAGCCAAAGAAATAACTAAGAATGAGTTGATTAACAAAACACAACTCTTTCCCAAAAAGAAACCCAATGTCATCACGTTGACTTGGCGGCTCCAACCAAAAAGAATCTCCCTCCAGACTCACCTAAGGTTGCTCATCTGCTCACACAAACGAAGGTTTTCGATCATCACAGGTACCAACCAAACGGTACAACAAACGCAAGGGTGAGTTTATTATGTACAACCAACAATTATCAAGTAACCACAATTGGAAAGGAAACAACAATCACAATCATAATTATTACCAAAATTCTATCAATCCAATACACACTCAACAAACCAATCATCTGATGCAATTCACAACTCAAACAATCATGCACTGAATGATACATGCACCTGACTCATCTATCAGCATGCAATGTGGTAGCATCCTCATGGAAATAGCCTTTCTCAGGAAAATGATGCAGTAGCTCGTCAAGGTCACTCTGTTGTGCACAGGCCGCTCCCCCTCATGGTGATCAGCCCTGAGTCACAAGGGAGTTCCAAACAGAGATGCCCCCCTAGTACCTCCGTACCCTACTGCCACCATTCTATTTCCATCAATGCAAATGAAGTATGAAACACGGGCATCATCAATGTATGACCCGGCTAGAAACACATCCTTCCTCGCAAAGGTAGCCCATCATACACCCCCCATGTACATACATAACACCCCAATATGGGCTCACCGATGCACTGACCGTGGCTAGGAACACATCCTTCCTCGCAAGGGTAACCAATCGGTCACTGCATCCCACATGTATATACACATCATACAACCATGGGCACCATCAGTGTATGACTTGGCTAGGAACACATCCTTCCTCACAAGGGTAACCAGTCATATACACCTCATGGGTATCCATGTATATCCACATCACACAATGACAACCATGGGCACCATCAATGCATGACCCGATTAGGAACACATCATTCCTCGCAAGGGTAACCCGTCATGCACCCCCCCATGGGTGTCAATATATATCCATATCACATAATGACATTATTAGCATCAGCATAATCTATTATCAATGTCACTATCAATATCCACATCACATAATCTAATATCATCATCATACATATCAAAGTCATCTCATTTCAACATCATCAACCACATCAACATTATCTCATTTGTACATCATCAAACACATCATCATTATCTCATTCAATCGTCACCAACACATTAATAACATCTCATTTCAACATTATCAATGACATCAATATCACCTCATTCATCCACAATCGATATTACCATGAGACTGGTATTTTAGGCAAATTCTAAATTAAAGAGGAGGACTACAATATAGAAAACACACTCTTATGCCCATTTAAAAATTTAATAATGAATTAAATAGGAAAACATATTATAAAATTTTGGGCAGTTTCCTTTGTAATTAAGACTTTTCCCAAAAATCCAATCATCACAATAATAATATCATTCACAGTTTTATCTATCAACAAGCCAATTCATCGCATCCCATTAGTTAAAAGCAATTTTTCTTGAAAACGAGTACACACAGGAACAAACATACATCAATCATAAATACATTGCATCCCATTAGTTAAAAACATAGTTTTTCTTAAAAACCAGCACACAGCAGGGACAAGCAGTTATCTTCATAGTTGGACTCCCTGTCCCCCAACTATGGTATCTAAACTATCGCCAAAATAATAAACTCTCATTACCTAACTAGGAGTTCTCTTGTTAAAACCTCACAGTGTTGTTTTGGAGATCCTTCAATACGCGTGTTTTTGTCCAAACGCAGAGCTCTATATACCAAATCGAAGACAATTTAGTATAGATTTCCAAGGTAAGACCAATACTAACATTTGGGGTCAAATACCCACTCAAATAAAAAAAGGGCTAAAAGGGTGTTTTGGGAGTTCACATCAAAAGACATCATTTTGAAATTCCAATCACACCAATGTGATCGGGGTTCAACAAGGATCACAGAAATGACATCATTTTCATAAAAAAGAGACTTTTCAACATCTCATTTTTAAAGGGTTTTTCAAAGGAAGTGTAAAACTCCCAACAACGGTACCCAAAACACAGGAGACACTAATAGAAGCGTAAACTAGCTAGGAGAAGACAAAAGAAACTAAGATTTGTTGGTTTCAAAGGAGTCACTTGAAGAATGGACAAAGAATCAAGCTTAGTTTTGAACTTTCAACATGCCTTGAAGCCTTGAAGATTAATTTGTGATTAAATGTAAAAGGAAGAAGCATTTCTGGTGATCCAAGTGCATTGCATTCACATCATTCATTAAGTCTTTTAATTTAAGTTATAAAATTCACAAGGCTTTGATAAATTGATTAAGTTTTTTAATTGAATCAAAGGTTTTTGGAAAAATATATTTTCTACTAATTTAATCTATTACATAATAATAATAATTGATTATTTTGTTCTTAGTTCATTCTGAAAAACTTTTCAAGAACAATGTAATCGATTACGTATCGGATTAATCGATTATTTTACCTACATTTACATATAAACTGCCTTGATAAACATTTTAATCGATTACCAAGGTTAGTAATCGATTACATCATATGCCTCTGCTTAACTAGTTTTGCTACATTAATTGATTACCAAATACAGTAATCGATTACATAGTTCAACATGTTTAATGAAGCTCTCTGTCTTAATCGATTACCAAAATCTATAATCGATTACACTGTGTAATTCAAGTTTATAAAGCTTCCTATCTTAATCGATTACAAGACGGAATAATCGATTATTCTGTTCGTTGCCCATTCCCAAATTTCTGTAGAACACTTTAATCGATTACATGGTTGATTTAATCAATTACATAAGTGAAATAATCGATTATTAGGCGCGTTTAATCGATTACTGACAGTTACAAAAGTTTGTTATAAATAGAACCCTTGCTCAGCTTGTTTTGTAACTTGATTAATTCGTATTCTGAGCCTACATAAGCTTTCTAAATACTTTCTTGGTGATTTTCTGGGTTCTATGAGTTCTTGCTTTCACTAATACACTTATGGGTTGTTAAGTGATTCTTGAAGCAAGAAGATTCTTTTAAAAGTTTAAGGAAGGAGATGTTCTGAGTTTAATTTCATCATTCAACCTGGTACATTCATTCATGTGCATGATCATTTACTGGATCATCAGGTGATTTCATTCCTTAACCTAGTGGTTGTAATTCTGTTTTGAATTTGTATTTGATTGTCTATTGTAAATGGGTTTCTTGCTTGTAATCTAGAGATAGGGTTTCTCTAGGGGTTGTGCTGAGTAGTGTTCTCAGTGGATTTGTCTCTAAGAATCTAATAGTGTTTTAGATTTCTGAACTTTATCTAGCTTTGATAAAGAGAGACTTTGTAATTCTTGTAAGAACAGAAAATTTGCAATAGTGGAACTTCACTCTAGTGTTGAGTGGAAGAAAACTAGATGTAACTTCATAGTGTTTGAAGTGAACCAGTATAAATCTTTTGTGCTTTGATTTTAATTTCGTTCTTGATCATATTCTGTCCATTTTGATTATCTTGCTTTGCTTATCAATTCAATTTTATGTTTTTGGATACCTTGGCCTGAACATTTGATTGAATAAGTATTCTTGGTTTCAAAAGTGATAAAGATCCTAAGGGAAACTCTGATTTTTTTTTAAGAAATTTTAATTTACCAAGGTTTAACCAATTCACCCCCCCCCCTCTTGGTTAAGTGTGAAGTGTTTCTATATTTACAAGATTACCTCAAGGAAACCAAGAAAGAAGGATTGGGAGCTTCGTTCTCTACCGAAACTTCAAGAAGAGTTTCGAAGATTTCGCTCTGATCAAAGAGTTCCTCTCCGTGCGGTGGTCTCGTGGCAAGCAACGACGGCCCGTGGTGGTCACCGGTGGTCTTGGGTGGTCGAGGAGGGTGGTGGGAGGTGGGTTGGCTGTTGGGAGGGAGAAGGAGGCTGATTTTCGTGGTTTGGAATGCTGCTGCACTATTTATCACCGCCTCCACTCGCCCAAGCGAGCAAAAGTGCCTACAAAATTTGCCTGGCCGAGCTTACCAGATTCTAGAATTTTCTGCTTCAGTGAAAAGTTAATTTTTCATGTTCCAGTCATTCTTTTGATAATCCCAATGGTCAAAAGTTACATATTTGGGTTAGAAACCTTTCTATACAATTTAAAGATGATCCAACAGTTAATAACTCAGAATAATGATTTTACTAAAATAGGTTTTGGGACAAACTCAGAATCACTCAAATACAACGCATCTCAAACAAACTCCACATAACTTAACCTCTACATCAAGCAATTGCACACGGATAATTCACATAATATTTCAACTAATCCTAATTAATAAATTAATCAAATCATACAAGGAATACATCACACATATATTTTAAGTTACCGAAATTTCAGAGTGTTACAGAAGATAACCAGTCCATACCCAAAATAACGTCAATTTGGCTAAGAGGCAAACAAATCAGATTAACCCGGAATTTCCTCTCAGAAATTTTCACAAGGCAGTCCAGACATACCTCGGAAGTCACACAGACCCACTAGTCGGGGTCTCAACCACAAGCTCGTTATTTAAAGAAGACACGGGAAGTTGAAGTTGCTTTACACGCAACCGGGATATGAAAGAATGGGTTGCACCAGAATCAAAAAGCACGAGTAAAGGAATCCCGTTTATGAAACATTTACCTTGGATTAGATCTTTGGAGTTTGAGTCTTCAGCACCACTAAGAGTGAAAACTCTTCCCGTGGCCCTTGGTTGTCCGGGTTGATTCTGCAGGCCTCCACCGTTCCGCTCTCTCTTGGGCTGTGGGCACTCCCTTTGGAGGTGACCCCTCTCTTTACAGTTATAACAAGTCGAGCCTCTCTGCCCGCACTCAGAAGTGATATGTCCGGGCTTACCACACATGAAACAGGTGATCCAAGTTGGAAAGGTAGCGGGTCTACTACTACTGCCACCCAGGAATCCCACAGCAGTAGCCTTTTGGTGGTTGGGGCGATGATCATACGGCTTATGGGGGATGGTGTAAGGCTTCCCCCGGTGTTGCTACCTGATCTTCTTGTCCTTCATAGGGCCAGTATTTCGATAGTAGGCCACCCTGTCTCTGGAATCTTCATCCCAAATTCTGCACATGTTGACCAAAATCGGGAACTGACGGACTCTTTGGTAGTTCATAGCTTGCTTTACCTCGGGTCACAAGCCGTTCAAAAACTTCACGCACTTGGAGCTCTCACCATCTCTTCTTTGGTAGTGAGGGAAGTACCTTACCAGCTCCTTAAACTTAGCTGCATACTCAGCTACCGTCCTGTTCCCCTGCTTAAGTTCCAAGAACTCCATCTCCTTCTTGTTCCTTACATCTTCCGGGAAATACTTCTCCAGAAATGCCCCCTTGAAGGTCTCCCATGTCACTGCCCGACCTTCCGCCTCCATGCACTGGCGAGTGTTATGCCATCAATATTCAGCCTCTTTTGTCAGGGTGTAAGTGCTAAAGGCAACCTTTTGCTCCTCGGGACATGCCATAACCTGAAAAATCTTCTCTATCTCCTGAATCCAGTTCTGGGCACCGTCCGGGTTGTACCCTCCGTGAAAGGAAGGAGGATTGTTGCACTGAAAATGGTCTAGCCCTTGATATTCTGCAGCTTCAGCAACTTCTCCTTTATTTTGATTCCCCAATGTCTGAGCTAAGGCTTGGAGAGCATCAACTATGGCATGATCATTCCTACCAGCCATCACTTCCTGCGCATAACAAGAAGTGAAAACCTGGAAGGAATACACACAAAAGAAATGTAATGACCTAATTTTCTACTTCATTTTTTTATAAATTTTTATTTTTATTTAAAGATAAGTTTCTAAGAAGCGTATATTAGTAAAGATTCTAAAACATAAAACGTACAAATATAGACTTAATATATTATACATAGCCATTGTTTCTTATACAAAAGTCTATATCATACAGGTACAATAATTTTTCATACTTCAGCCTATAAATCATAGCTTCTTTATTTATCATCACTACTTCAAAGCATCACGGTACCTGACCATCATTGCCATCTAAGAAAAACATGAAACAAATCTTTGTGAGAAATAAAATTTCTCAGTAGGCAAAGCTAAATCCCGAACTCATTATTAAGTTAGTAAATCATTAATATATTCCAACAAATTCATAAAATAAATATGCAAACTATATGAATGCATGTAATGAAATATCTCAGGGTGCAAATGGCCTCCACATATCGTACTGTATGTGGCTACACCTCGTACTGGATGTAGACGCCGCGATCGTCTTACGCAAACATGCATGAATTCTTGCCATGTATCTTGCACCTGGGTACTATATATCGTACTGTATGTAGCATCAGATTCTGTTTCCCAAAGCCTCGTACTGGACTTGGAAACAAGAATCCACCTATTATCACATCAATATCCATCCATAATAAAATCAAATCCATAAGCAAAATACATATTATCTTATGGAAAAATATTTTTATCATAACATCATACGTACCATAAGTATGGTTAAACCACCATACGTTATTCAAGTAAGATCATTACCAACTTAGGCATGACCATTGAATATCCTTAAACTACAGAAAATCATGTTAGTAATCTAACTAAAAATCCACAATATAAATAATTTCTAATCCCTTTAATGCCTTTACAGGAAAAGATTAAAGCCTAATATGCATGTTAATTCTCCTTTCACCTATCACCTCACAACTTAGTCCTCAAAATTGAATCTTTAGTATTTGAGCCATTTATCTACATACCATTCATACTCTACTTCTAAAAATTAATTCAAAACATTCCCATAATAAAAATATAAACAAACGGCCCAACTATCGTCAAAATCACCTTCCAAGATCATCAAATGGGTTTCCATTCATCACTAATATTTATACTTATAAATCATCACCTATCCTATGGCTTAAATCAACATATTTTCAGTAAAGAATAACCTTCAAACATCACGAAATTTAAGCCTAAATAGTAACCATAATTCAGCCGACTAAAGCATATAAATTAATCCAAACCATTGCTTAACTAGAGATTTAAGCTTAGCCTACCTCAAGTGAGTTTGAGTCTTGAAATTGAATGGATAATTGGCTTCCTTCCTTCCTTCCTTCCTTGGGAAATCCTCTTAGAGATGAAGCCTTGATATCCTTCTACTAAGCTTGTCAAGTACTCTTCCTAAGGTTGCTAGGTTTTTACGAAAATTCTTTCAAGGTGATGGGTTTTCTTTTCTCATTTGATTTAAGCTTTAAAAGGGAAAGATGAAATGAAGGTGGTGTGAGGGGGAGAGATTCACGAAATTGAGGTAGAGGAAGTGTCTTGAGAATGGCTTGCACTTAAGGTCCCCCCCTTTATATAGTGTTTAGAAAATATTTTAATATTCAAGGACATTTTTGCCCTTCCTAACTTAATGACCTTCATTTGGTGCTAATCTAACTAAATTATCTTCATTTAGTTCAATCCTAACTTAATTACTTCTCCTTCCATTGAAATCTAACTAAGTTCATGATGACTTTTCTTAAAAATCTTCCAAGTGAATTATATACCATACAAGTGTCCTAACACTTGGCTATGTCATAATGGTTGCCTTTCCAAGTGTCCACCCACTTGGAATGCCTTAACAAGTGTCCCAACATGTGTCCAAATTCATGAAGTTTCTCCTAGTTTTTCCTTTGTTCATGTGGTGGCTAGACAAATGGAGAAAAATCCTTGCTTCATTTTCATGTTACTTGAATCCATGCCATACAAGTGTCTTCCACTTGTATTTATCCTATGGCTTGCCTTTCCAAGTGGCTATTCAAGAACTTTCTTCTCCCTTCTACACTATAATTCACATGATTCATCAATCTAAAGGGGAGGAATACCAATTTTTCTTCCTTTCATGCTACATGTTGTCATTTTTAATGATGAAGAAATATCTAGTTTCAAATAAGGCTTTACACATGGCATTTTCTTAAAAAGAAGTCAAATTTAATGTGAATTCTTTTATCTAAAGATAATTTGTGAATAATAGAACTCTAGATATTCCTAAGAATTTATCTCAATGATAGTTTAAATTAATCACAAGTAGTCTATACAGAGCATTGTATAAACCTTACACACTAGACTACTTTTATCTAAATTTTGATTGGTCCATACTATTTCTGACCATCAAAATTACTAAACTATTTTATTAAATAGGTCTATATATCCTACAATTAAAAGAAAATTCCGTAGATTCTATTTATCATTTTTCCATATTTTTCTACCACCTCAATCTTCCTGAATAACATTTCGAAGTTACTATCGTATAAAATTCCTAGAAATTTTTATTCTGAGGTTTTTTGTCACAAAAATATTTTGATACTTAGTCAGCTAAGTGTATTTTATAATTTCATCTGGTTTCTACAAAATTTCTAAAGATATTTGGGCATTTCTGGCCTAAGGGCATTTTGGTAATTTTACCATTCATCTTAGGGGTATTTTTGTCATTTCCAAAATGTCCAAGGGTATTTTTGTAATTTCCACGTTAACAAAAAATACCCAAGTATTATCACACTTCCATAATTCAATTATAATTACAAATTCAAAATATAATTTTGAGGATATTACAACAAACACCACGCTACACTATACAGGCTCCCTATTCTTTGTATTCCGGACTGCTTGCCACAATGTTCCCTTGCATTGTCCTGAATTATACAGATGGTCAGTCTGTTAACTCCCAACAAAACATAAAAACTTATGGTATACCAGACGTGAGAAATGCAAATACACTATGACCACACTAATAACAACACTATATGCAAGCTTTTATACAAACAGTTCAATCCACTACAAAACAACCAATCACTTCAATCATCAAACATTCATTCAAGCAAACGCAAAATACATAGGGAAACACAGCAGACTCACAACTCACCGGCTGAAAGGCTCAACCGGCTCTAATACCACTAATGTAACGACCCGCCTCGTCGCTACTGTATCATTGCCTCTTAATCATGTTATTAACATGTTTTAGATAAAAACCCCTTAGCTTTTTCTCTTAACTACGAAAACAGTGGTAAATATTCCGCCAACACACAATACCCATCATCAGCAAGTAAATACATCAGTAAGATACGGACAAAACATTTCAAGTACATGTGTATATATATATATATATATATATATATATATATATATATATGTATGTATGTATGTATGTACACATACAAAACATATATTAACAGTAGGTACAATTGTCTAGGTCTAAAATGTGTAAATTTTTTGAAGGAAACATGAAGATACACGACAAAAGGTAATTCTCAAAAAGACATTGTTCTTGGCCAAGGTCTGATCCATTGTCATCCCTGCAACTCGGCGGCTCCAACCAAAAAGGGTCATCTTCCCGATCACCTACTACTGTCTGTCTGCTCACACAAACCCAGTTCGTGATCATCACAGGTACCAAACCACAAGGTACAACAAAGCAAAGGTGAGGTTATCATGTTAAGCAACAACAATAAATAACATCAGTTAGGGAAGGCATCCAAACATCACAATCTTAGCATAAGATCCAAGCATCTCATCACGCAGTCAACACGGACAGTCATTCAACCACATTCCACAAGCCAACTTGTAATGCTTAGCATGATGCATGCTCCTGACTCAACTCTTAGCATGCAATGTGGTACCATCACGGAAATAGTCTATCTCAGTATACAAATGATGTAGTAGCTTGTCAAGGTCACTCTGTCGTGCACAGGTCGCTCCCCCCAATGGTGATCAGCCCTGGGTGTCAGAAGGAGTTCCTAACAGACGTGGCCACCCAGTACCCCGGTACCCTACAACCATCATCCTATTTCCATCGTGCAAATGCAGTATGTCACATGGGCTCCATCAATGCATGGCCCGACCTGGGAGAAAATCGGTCCTGGCTAGGATAATGCCATACACCCCCCATGTACATACATACCACCCCAAACGAGGGCCGCCCAAACATGGGCTCACCAATGCGCTGACCACAGTCCTTATAAGGTTAACCACCCGGTCTCGACATCTCACGTGTTTAAAAATAGCATATCACCACGGCACCATCGATGTATGGCTCGGCCCAGGAACAAATCCGCCCCGGCTAGGATAATGCCATACACCCCCATGGGTATCTATGTATATCTACCTGCATTTAGATAACCACGGGCATCATCAATGCATGGCCCGGCCCGGGAACAACTCCGTCCTAGCTAGGATATTGCCATGCACCCCCCATGGTATCAATGCACATATCATCATCTCATGAGCCAACCTTCCAAGGTTTCAACATTACCATATAGGTTCATTACACACACGTCAATAGTACACAACATAGACTAGAGAATCGGTGTGAAGTATTAAATGTCCGGGTTGGCACTTAGACATAATCACTATGAGGTAAGAATCCGAACAAGGTCGGAGGAGGGCAGACAAGGACGGTCAAAGGGGTCCTTGGGTTTTATAAAATACCAAGGACAGACTCAGCACTATGCAATTGATTACATATGTGTTGTAATTGATTATAACAGACAACGCTTACTTGACACAACAGGCAAGGCTTTTAATTGTATTAATATCACAAACTTGCACAAGGTTGTCCGGGTTACGTATGCCGGGTAAGGGAAACCCGGTAGCTTCTCAAAGGAGAGACACGAGTCCTACCGAGTAAGGAAACCTCGTAGCTTCTAAAAGAAAGGTATGAACTCTACCGAGTAAGGAAACCCGGTAGTTCACAAAGAAAAGGTACGAGCTCTACCAAGTAGGGAACTCGGTAGTTCACAAAGAAAAGGTACGAGCTCTACTGAGTAGGGAACCCGATGGCTCTTTTATCAAGGAGACACGAGCTCATCTGGGTAAGGAACCTGTTGGCTTTTTTCCCAAAAAGACATGAGCTCATCCTAGTTAGGCAACTAGATGGATCTTTTCCCGAGAAGGCACGAGCTCGTATGGGTAAGGAACCTGAGAAAAGGAAGTGAGCTCAACAGCCCTAAGGGAACAATCCCGAGTAAATAACCCAGAATATAGACATTTGCCAACAAGGACTACTAAGAGTCATGCCCCGCATGTACGTATACCTGCTACGTAAAGAGTTAAGCTCGGCATACCCAACCCGGTATCCGGCACCTCCACAAACACTACTAAAAAGTGTGTTGGGAGTTTTCAACATTAAAGTTCCAACTTCACATGCATGCCCGGGGAGTTCTTACGATGTCAACTCCCCCACAAAACACCATCAAACTTCAACATACTACATCCCATTCATTAAAAGACATAGCTTTTTCTGGGAAAACAACACACACCAAGGACATGCAGTCATCTTCATAGTCGGACTCCCTGGTCCCCCAACTATGTTATCTAAAACTGTTATTAAACATGATAAACTCCCTTCACCTAACCAGGAGTTCTTGGTAGAGTCTAGTGGTGCTGAAACACTGACTTCTGAAGCGTGAAAGCAAGAGTAGGGCTTTGTTCTTCACGAAGGATCGTCTAAGACTTTCGCTCCGGTCACGAGATTCCTCTTGATGTAGGTGGTTTCGTTGTAGCTATGGTGGTCCTCGGGGTTGAATGTGACAAAGAAGGGTTAAGAAAGAAAGGTTTCTGGATGTGGGTAAGCTTAAAGAGAAAAAGAGAGAAAAGTGCAAAGAGGAAGAGAAGAAAGGAAGAAATAAGCTTCTGCAACACCACTCCACTGCCTATATACCTTGCTGACAGGACATGTCCACTATGCATGCACGGACAATAACCACAGATCAACAGAGTTGACTTAACATATCAATCACCAAACATGCATACCAAGACAGAGACACAAAACAACAATTACCAATTAAATAAATTAATTAAGCAACATAACACACATCAAACATCAAACTTAGCAACTTGAAATTTCGGGATGTTACACCTTGTGTGGTTACTTCATCACTAGTAAGTTTGGAAAGATGATCAACTACATGATTTTCACTTCCCTTCTTATCCTTGATTTCTCGATCAAATTCTTGTAAGAGTAGAACCCAATGGATAAGTCTAGGTTTAGAATCAGCTTTGACTAGCAAATATTTTATAGCAGCATGATCAGTAAAAACTACAACTTTCGATTCTATCAAATAAGATCTAAATTTTTCCAAAGCATACACTACTGCAAGCAATTCTTTCTCAATTGTTGCATAATTAATTTGAGCTTCATTTAAAACTTTGCTTGCATAATGTATAACATGGAAAACTTTGTTTTTCCTTTGACCCAAAACTGCTCCTACAGCATAATCACTTGCATTACACATTATTTCAAAATCAAGGGTCCAATTTGGTGCAGTGATTATGGGTGCAAAAATCAGTTTTTGTTTCAAAGTGTCAAAAGCTTTTAAATAGAAATTATCAAAATGAAAGGAAACTTCTTTTTTTAAAAGATTGCTCAAAGGTTTCACAATTTTAGAAAAATCTTTGATGAAGCGTATGTAAAATCCAGCATGTCCTAAAAAACTTCTGATGCCTTTGACATTTATTGGTGGAGGCAATTTTTCAATAACGTCCACTTTGGCTTTGTCAACTTCAATGCCATGCATAGAGATCTTGTGACCTATTACAATACCTTTAGTCACCATAAAGTGACATTTCTCCCAATTAAGAGCAAGATTTTTTTCAATACATCACAGTATCCAGGTTAGACATACATAAATCAAAAGAAGAACCAAAAACAGAAAAATCGTCCATGAATATTTCAATACTTTTTTCAACAAGATCAGAAAAAATAGCAAGCATGCATCTTTGAAATGTAGCAGGTGCATTACAAAGACCAAAAGGCATTTTCCTATAAGCAAAAACACCAAAGGGACAAGTAAAAGTTGTTTTCTCTTGATCTTCAGGATCAACATTGATTTGATTATATCCTGAATAACCATCAAGAAAATAGTAATATTGCTGACCTGCTAGTCTTTCAAGCATTTAATCCATAAAAGGTAATGGAAAATGATCCTTTCTGGTGGCTTTATTGAGCTTCCTGTAATCAATGCACATTCTCCAACCCGTAACAGTACGTGTTGGAATAAGCTCATTTTTATCATTTTTAACAATAGTCATACCACCTTTCTTGGGTACTACCTGTACAGGGCTTACCCACTGGCTATCTGAAATAGGATATATCATTCCTACCTCTAGTAGCTTGACTACTTCCTTTCTAACAAATTCTTTCATGGTTGGATTGAGACGTCTTTGTGGCTGAGCTACAGGTTTGTAATCCTCTTCCATTAAAATTCTATGCATACAATAAGAAAGACTAATACTTGTTAGGTCTGATAAGGTCCAACTAATGGCTTCTTTATTTTTCTCCTAAATTTCTACCAGTTTCTTTTCTTCTTCTGCAAAAAGATTTGCATTAATGATCACTGGTTTCTGGAAATTACTTGCAAGAAAACATATTTTAAATGTGAAGGTAATACCTTTAGTTCCAGCTTTGATTCCTCTTTTTGCTTATCTTCCTTCAATTTTTTAAAGAGAGATTGATGATAAGGAATTTCTTTGCAAGAATTCAGCTTTCTCTAAACCATCTTTCCTGTGAATCAATCTTTTAGAGCCAAAAATTACCTCATCCAGGACATCTACTCTAAAACATTCTCTTTTATCTGTGGGATGCTTCATGGCTTCAAGGACATTAAACTGCACTTCATCATCTTGCACCCTCACAGTGAGTTTTCCTTTATCAACATCAATCAAGACTTTGGCAGTCTTCATGAAAGGTCTACCAAGAATCAATGGAACTTCATTGTCCTCATCCATATCCATCACTACAAAGTCGACTGGAAAGAATAATTTGTCAACTTTCACCAACACATATTCAATAATGTCATAAGGATGCTTAATAGTTCTGTCAGCTAGCTGCAAAGTCATCATTGTTGGTCTAATTTCTACTTCACCTATCCTTTTGATCATGGAAGAGGGTATGAAGTTGATGCTTGCACCTAAATCAAGAAGCGCCTTCCCCACTGATAATCTCCCAATAGCCACAAGAATTGTGAAACTACCAGAATCTCTGGATTTTTCTGGAATGGTCTTTTGGATAATTGCACTACAACCTGCATCCAACTCTGTTGTTTCATCATCCATGTATCTTTTCTTCTTTGTGAGTAGATCCTTCATGAATTTGGCATATGTTGGCATCTGCTCCAATGCTTCAGAGAAATGAATGTTGATTTGCAATTGTTTAAAAATATCTAGGAAGCGCTTATATTGCCTTTCCTTTGCTTTCTTTGATGGAGCATGTGGATAAGGCATATGCTGAACTAGTGGAGGATTTAGTACAACTTTGCCTTTATCAATTGTTTTCTGCTTCTCCTCTTCACTTATCGCCTTTTTTTCAATTGTTTCATTTGTCACCACTTCATCATTTTTCTCATTTTCTTTTTCAACTCTTTTCTTTTCATCATTTTTTTCTACAACTCCTTCAGTTTTCTTTTTCTCATCATCATCCTTCAAACCAACCATAGTCCCCCTCCTTGTTATAATTGCTTTGCATTGTTCCTTTGGGTTGACTTGTGTGTTTGTTGAAAAAGATCCACCTCCATTCTCTGAGAGTTGCTTTGCGAGTTTTCCACCTGTACTTCACGATTTTTTATGGAAGCATCAATATTCTTTTGATTGGTGATGGACATCTACATAAACTGAGTTAGAGTGTCTTCCATTTTTGACAATCTATCAGGCTGAGCTTGTTGTTGTGGACCCCTATTATAAGGACCTGCATAAGAATTATTAGTGTAACATCCTCAAAATTATATTATGAGATATATTTATGATTGAATTATGGAAGTGTGATGATAATTGGATACAAGAAGAATAGGATAAATTTTATTTGAACATAAGCTGCCCAAAACTTCCATATCTGCCACCCGAATTGAAAAATTTATTTCTCTCTCAATTCTTATTCAAATTAAGTGTATGATATATGTAATTAAAGATCTATATGTCTACTACAACATATTAAAATTTCAGACCAATCTAGATTGATTACTGTTTGAAATAACAAAAACACTAAGGGATGTCATTGTCCTAAGTTAAATTCGCTGGCAGCTTTGGAAGTATAGATTAAAAATTCTATATCTCGAGTTTTATAACTCCAAATAAGGCATGTGATACCTTTTTGGAAAGCTTAGGAAGTCTAGTTTAACATACTAGAAAATGAGAATTTTTGGATTAGTAAGTTGGTACAGAATAAATAATGAGTGAACCCTATCTGGTTGAGTGCTTATAGCCCATTGGACCATTTGGATTGAGTAAAACTTGTAACTCTTGGAATTTTGGCCCAAGGAATCAAATATTCAGCTCAAATTTGGACTAACCAGAAGTGTATTCACGTGGAAAGGCAATAGAATAGGCATAGCTAAGTGAAATAATAGGAAGAAAAGTTTGGTAAACCAAAGTTTATGGTAAGTCAATGAAGATAAGCTTTTTGAACCAACCTTTCTAGGTGGCCTTCAAGGTGGAAAGTAAGCATTGAATGAGGGAATCTTGCAAATAAAAATCTAGCTTCAGCCAAGTCCATGTAGAGAAGCCAGCTGCCCCAAAACAATAAATTAAAGAATCATTGACCAAAGACAAATCAAAGTCAAGATAAGGTTTAAGCAAAATATCTTTCAAAGTAATGATGATTTAGTTAAGTTGTAACCAAACTAACTCCTAATTCAGTTCTAATCTAACTAGAACCACTTAAAACTCAACTAATTAAATTACTATAAATAGCTAGGGCTGTGGAAAAAATTCACGTAGGAGCTAGCATCCCAAAGCCAAGGCCAATTTCAATTTTCCTTGTGTCTTGCTTTCTTTGTCTTGCCTTCTATTTGCTGCCTACAAACCTTGACCTCTTCTACCACCTCATCCACCAATAAATTTCTTCTTTCAAGGCTTCATTTCTTAGAAGGTATTCAAAAAGAAGCAGCCACTTAATCAATTTCAAATCCAAATCCATTCGAGGTAGGCTAGGCTTCAATCTCTAGTTAAGCTTTTGTTTGGATTAATTTATATGCTTAATTAGGCAGATTTATGGTTATCATTTAGACTTGAAATTCATGTCATTTTAAGGTTATTTTATGATGTGGAAATGTTGATTTTAACCATAGGATAGGTGATGATTTATAGGTTGAAATATTAGTGATATTTGGAATCACATTTGATGATTTTTGTGAGTGATTGGATGACCTTTGGGCTGTTTGTTAATATTTTTATTATGGGACTGTTTTGAATTAATATTTTTGAAGTAGAGGTTGAATGATATGTAGTTAAATGGTTCAAATGTTTGAGTGATTAAATTTGAGGATGAAGTAGCAAGGTGGTAGGTGAAAGGAGATTAAAATGCATGCTAGGTTATAATTTTCTTGTGAAAGTTTAAAGGTGTTAGAAACTATTTTAGAGATATATTGTGGTTTATTAGTTAAGTTACTAACATGATTTTTTTTATAGCTTGAGGATAATCAAAGGTCATGCCTAAGTGGTAATGATCTTATTTGAATAAGGTATGGTGGTTTAACCATACTTGTGGTACGTATGATGTTATGAAAACAACAATTTTTCCATAAGATGATATGTATTTTGCTTATGGATTTTATTATGAATGGATTTTGACTGATGATATGTTGATTTATGTTTCCAAGTCCAGTACGATATTTGTGAAACAAAATTTGATACTACATACAGTACGATATGTAGTGACCAGGTGCAAATATATGGCAAAAATCATGCATGTTTGCGTAAGACGATCGCAGCGTCTACATCCAGTACGAGGTGTAGCTACATACAGTACGATATGTAGAAGCCATGTGCACTCTGGGAAAATTCATCTCATGCATCCATATAGTTTGCATAATTATTTTATTGCTTCATTTGAATATATTAATTATTTACTAACGTACTAACGTGTTCGGTGGTTTAGTTTTTGCCTACTGAGAAATTTTTATTTCTCACTAGATTTGTTTCATTTTTTTAGATGGCAACAGTGGTCAATTTCCTTGATACCCTGGATTGGTGATGGTGTAGAAATGAAGATATGAAGTAGGCCGGTGTATGGAAAATTCTGTACTTGTTTAATAATGACTTTTGTAACAAGGACTGTGACTACTTATAATATATATATCAGTGTATCAACTTCTATAATCTATACGTTTTAGAATTTATACTAGAATCCGTTCAGTAAAAATAAAATAGTAATAAAAATTATTTAACGATTCTTAAAAAATTTAACCTTAATAAAAATATAATATCTAGAATAATTTTAGGTCGTTACAATTAGAAGGACCTGCATATGAGTTGTTAGTGGGACCTACAAAAGGAGGATTAGTTAGAGTAGTATATGCATTATTATTATTTTGTCTCCAACCATATAGTTGATTTGAACCTGGACCACCTCGGTAACCTTGATAATTTTGTTGAGGTCTAGTCTGATTCTACAAATAATGAGCCTCCTCTTCTAGTTGACAATCGCCAGGTGCTGGACAGTGGCCATTTTGATGTTCTCCACCACAGAAATCACATCTGAAAATTTGTTGAACTTGATGAGCTGTGTGTGTTTTCTGTGATCCTCCATGCTGAATTTGTTAAGGAAGTTGGTCTATTTGTTTGGTTAAGGCCTCCAATTACTGAGTTAACAATTTATTCTGAGCTAAAATGGCATTTTGAGTATCAAGCTCCATTATACCTTTCCTCTGAATTGCAGATCTATCATGGTGAGATTGGTAATCACTGGCTGCTATGGAATCAATGATTATTATTGCTTCCTCTAGGCTTTTTGACATCATAGTTCCTCTAGCTGAGGCATCAAGAATCATTTTGGTTTGAGGTCTCAAACCACTATAGAAACTATGTAATTATGCAGCATCATCAAAATTGTGGTTTGGGCACCTCCGCAATAATGATTTGAATCTCTCCCATGTCTCACAGAGAGGTTCATCTGCTCCTTGGGAAAAAGTAGCAATTGTTGATTTTGCACTTATGAATCTAGATGGAGAAAAAAATCTAGCAATAAATTTTTCCTCCACTTCTTCCCATGTGCTTAGACTTTTGTTTTGTTGTGATTGAAGCCAAATTTTTTCTTTACCTGTCAAAGAAAATGGAAAAGCTCTAAGGTAAATAGCTTCAACATCTTCGTCAGAAGCTCCCATGGTATTGCATAGCTCCATGAATGTAGACAAGTGTGTGTATGGATCCTCATGGTACATTCCAGCAAATGGATATTAGACTGAGCAATGCTGGCTTTAGTTCCACAACTTTATTGATGAAAGGAGGGATGAATATGCTGTTGTAATGCTTTGGTCCTTGTTGTTAAGCATAGTCACCAAGAGTCCTCCTTGGTGGTCTATTTTCTTCTCCCCCCTCGATCAGCCATATTATAAATTACAAGTGGCTTTTCTGGTGAAGAAGAATCAATAGAAGAAGTTTCACCTGGTGGCTTATTGGCTTCTTGTTTCTTTTTCTTCCTATTTTTCCTTTCTGTTTTGGTGATTTCTGGATCAAACAAAGGTTTATCTGCAGAAAACTTACCTCGCATAAAGGAAAAAGAGCAAACTACAATATCCCGTAAGCACCAAGGTTAAAATAAAAGAAAATTTATACAAAAAATCAAAGTAAAATAAATAACGAAAGTAAGCAAAAGTCCTACTAAACTAAAATTAAATCTAAAAGAACTGAGTAAGCGACTCAAGTGATATATCAGTCCAACGTGAGGTAGGAATTGACAATGGAGTATACAAACCATGATGCATGACTTTGGACTTGGCCTTATGACACACAATGCAATTGGAACAAAATTTGATGACATCATGTTTCATTTTAGGCCAAAGAAATGTTCATGCAAGATGTTTAAAGTCTTTTCTACCCCAAAATGTCTCATTAACCCCTATTTATGAGCTTTACAAATCATGAGTTCACGCAAAGAACGTTGAGGCAAATACAATCTTTTATTTTTAAATAAATATTCATCATGCCTAACAAAACCTTGGTGAGACCCCTTTTCACACAACTCAAACAATTTAGAGAATCGTGGTCTTGAGAATACAAGTTCTTTATGTGATCAAATCCAAACATCTTGGTTTCAAGCATGGAGATTAAAGCGTATCTCCTTAAAAGTGCATCGTCCATAACAGTAGCCTTGCCTTTCTTGTGTTTAATCACATAAGGAAATTGTTCCAAGAACTCTACCCATTTGGCATGTCTCTTATTAAGTTTTCCTTGGTATTTCAAATGTTTGAGTGACTCATGATCACCATGAATCACAAACTCCTTAAGAAGGAGGTAATGTTGTCAAGTTTGCAAAGCTCTAATAAGTGCATAGAGTTGTTTATCATAGAAGGAATAGTTCAAGATAACACCCTTAAGTTTCTCACTAAAATAAGCAATTGGAAACCCTCTTGTAACAAAGCAGCACCTATGCCCACATTGGATGCATCACATTCAATTTCAAAAGATTTTGAAAAATTTGGTAGAGCAAGAATGGGTGCATTCGTCAACTTTTCCTTTAATTCATTGAAGGCATTATCTTGTTCACTCTCCCACCTAAATACCACATTTTTTTAACAATTTCATTCAATAGAGAGGCTATAATGCTAAATTCCTTAACAAATCTTCTATAGAAACTAGCCAACCCATGAAAAATTCTCACATCACTAGCATTTTTTGGTGTGGGCCAATCCTTAATAGCTTTAATTTTATCATCATCCACTTTGACTCCCTTAGCACTCACAACAAAACCTAGACACACTACTTGATTAGTGCAAAATGTGCATTTATCCTTATTAGCAGACAAGTTTTCATGTCTAAGCACTTCCAAGACACTCCTAACATGGTATAAGTGGTCATCCATTGTTAAATTATAAATAAAGATATCATCAAAGTATACAACCACAAATTTTCCAATAATGTAACGATCCGCCTCGTCGCTACGATATCACTAACTCTTAATCATGCAGATTTCAATTTTTAATAAAACTCCATTTTAATTTGATTATGAAAATGATGGTAAATTTTTCGCGATAATACAATTAATATACACTTACTACCATTACATAATTAAACACATATGTACATATATATTAAATCAGTACATGTCATCCACATGTTAGAACTTCCTTTAGTTTTACATGTATATACACCTGAAATTGCATATCTAACAAAAAGGCAAAGAACTAAATAAGAAAGAGATGATTAACAAAACACAACTCTTTCTCCAAAAAGAATCCTTCTCCAGAGTCACCTACTGCTGCTCATCTGCTCACACGAACAAAGGTTCGTGATCATCACAGGTACCAACCACATGGTACAACAAATGCAAGGGTGTGTTTATTATCTAAAACCAACAAACATCAGATAGCAGCAATTGGGAAGGAAACAACATTACTCACCATAATCATTAACAAAAATCCATGATTCCAATACAGATTCAACAAACCAATCATCCAATGCATTTCACAACTCAAACAATCATGCATAGAATGATGTATGTACCTGACTCATCTATGAGCATGCAATGTGGTACCATATCCTGGAAATAGCCTCTCACAGGAAAAATGATTCACCACCTATAAGGGCCACCCTGTTGTGCACTGGCCATTCCCCCACCCGGTGATCAGCTAGCGTCACTAGGGAATTCCAAACCTGATGACCCCTAAGTACCTGCATTTTCAGCCCACTGAAACCCACAGGTACGCGCGTGCCTTCTTCTATTTCCATCCATGCACATAAAGTATGAAACATGGGCATCATCAATGTATGACCATGGCCAGGAACAAATCCTTCCCCGCAAGGATGACCAGTCATACACCCCATGGGTATCCATGTATATCCACATCACATAATGACAACCATGGGCACCATCAATGCATAATGATGACCAGGAACAAATCCTTCCCCGCAAGGATGACCAATTGATGGAGTGCCTTTAGTTAAATATTTTTCTATCATTCTTAGCTTATTTGACTTCTCTTGGACTTTTATTTTCCCATTCTAATTCAGTTTTTGTCTTAGGCAAGTTAGTGGGCTTAATTGCTAACTGTTGTGTATTTTCAAATTTTATGCTTACTCGATGTATTTGCCTTGTACAGGACCTACAGAGCTCTACGGAACTCAGAATTGAGAGTTCTTGTAGTCCTTGGAAAGATAACGAAAAGATATACAAGTTTGCAAGAAATAAGAGGAGGCCAATTCTTCCATTTGGAGGGTCATTTTAGGCTTTGAAGTCAGAACCACTGCACTTGTATTTTGGGCTGCGAGTTGGACTTTTATTGGTGTAAATAGCATAAATAATTAGAATTGATGGTTTGTTCATGGCCCATTATTTTCTTTAGACTTAGTCACTATATATTGGTGACATTAGGAGGAATTAATACTTTACATTTCATTTTGCAAAAACAGTTTTACATTTCTCTTTTTAAGTTTTTAGAATCAAAACCCTTTCTCTTATTTTCTCTCAACTGTTCTTCATTTTCATTTTTCCCTTCTTCCATTTTCGTGCACTTATTTCATGGGGCTTTCATTGATGATGATCATGGAAGGCTAAATAATCAATCAATCCAAGGATCCAACCCAAGCAAGAGAAGAATTTGAGTTCTGGTTTGGTATTTCGAATTCTGTGTGAATGTTCACTTTCTTCTTCAATTGCTATTCTGTTTTCATGATTATGAATGCGTTTAGGATTGAAAGCGGATTAGGTTATGGATTAATTTCCTAATTTCGAATATAAATCACAGATTAATTGGATGATATTTCAATTAGGGTTGTGGTTTCAATTAATTTAGAGATTAATTCGATTGAACTGCTTCTAATGAAATTGAATGAACTTTCACAATAGGATAAATTTCTGAGAACGATGATGATTCGAATAGCTTGGTTCGGTGAATTGGATTGATGCTCTTTAATCTGTTTTACATTACTTGTTATCAATTCTGTTAGTTTATGCATTGATCTTTAATCGTAGTTTGTAATTTTGCATTTTTTACTTCATGTCTGCAAACTGTTCGACAAAAATCCCCTTTACTGTTAGTAGTGAATTGAAGATAGAACCATATTGATAGTGTCTTTGAGTCGACCTAGGTTAATTATGTGCTACAGAATTAGCGTAGTTTAATTGTTTTGAAGCGACACGACAAACGCTTATCAAAACTGGCGCCGTTGCCAGGGACACGGTTCATTGTGTGCTAGCTTTAATTCACTGTAATTAGTTCATAGTAGTAGTAATATATATGTAAAAAAAAAAAAGATATCCTGTAGAGGAACATTCTGTACTTCTTCTTGATATCATTGATGATGTAGTAGATAGTGTAGATTATTCTGATTTACTTTCTGATTTTTCTAATTTTGATGATTTGGATCTTGGTTCTTGTAATTGTACCTGTGGTGATTCTGCTGTTGCATGTAGTATTTGTGCAGAGATTTCTTTCGCACTTCACTCTGATTGTGTTGCAGGTACAGATACAGGTTTTGAGCCTACTATCCTACTTCCCTCAGCCCCTAATCTTTCCTTGCCTTCCACCATTCAACCACCCTCCTTAGAGTTGAAGTCACTACCTGATCACCTCAAATATGCATATTTAGATGATGCTCAGAAGCTTCCAGTCATCATATCTAGTAGTCTGTCGCTTGAGCATCAAGAGAAGCTGTTGCATGTTTTGAGAGGCCACAAAAAGACCATTGGATGAACCCTTGTTGACCTTCCTGGTAATAATCCTTCTATATGCATGCATCAAATACTTTTGGAGGATGATTCTAGGCCGGTGAGGCAGCCTCGGAGGAGGCTGAATCCCACTATTCTGGATGTGGTGAAGAAGGAAGTGACAAAGCTACTAGCTGCAGGGATCATCTATCCCATCTCAGATAGCACTTGGGTTTCACCTGTCCAAGTGGTTCCTACGAAGTCGGGTTTCACAATTGTGAAGAATAAAGATAATGAGCTGATTCCGACTAGAGTGGCCAACAGTTGGTGGGTTTGTATTGATTACAAGAGACTCAACCAGGCCACTCGCAAGGACCATTTCCCTTTTCCCTTCATTGATCAAGTTTTAGAGAGGTTGGCAGGTAAATCACATTATTGCTTTCTTGATGGTTTTTCTGGTTACATGCAGATTCATATTGCACCAGAGGATCAATACAAGACCACATTCACCTGTCCATTTGGCACATTTGTTTACACCCGGATGCCTTTTGGCCTATGCAACGCACCTGGCACCTTCCAAAGGTGCATGGTAAGCATCTATTCTGATTTATTAGAGAGTTGCATGGAGGTGTTTATGGATGATTTCACTGTTTATGGTTTCTCTTTTGATGCATGTTTGGATAGTCTCTCTAGAGTGCTTGACCGATGTATTAAGACTAACCTTGTTCTTAACTTTGAGAAATGCCATTTTATGGTGCATGAGGGTATAGTCTTAGGGCATTTGGTCTCTAGTAGAGGTCTTGAGGTCGATAAGTCCAAGATTGATGTGATTACTTCTTTGCCTTACCCCACTTTTGTGCGGGAAGTACGTTCTTTTCTTGGACATTTATAGGAGATTCATTCAGGATTTCAGTAAGATTGAATTGCCATTGTCCAGGCTTCTCCAAAAGGACGTAGACTTTACATTTGACTAGCCTTACAAAGAGGCATTTGAGGGATTGAGGAAGAAGTTGATTACCTCTCCCATCATGCAGCCACCAGATTGAGAGCTTCCCTTTGAGATGATGTGTGACGCCTCTAATTATGCACTTGGGGCTGTGTTGTCACAGAGAGTTGGTAAACTCTCCCATGTCATTGCTTATGCTTCACGCACTTTAGATGCAGCCCATGTCAACTACACCACCACTGAGAAAGAGCTTTTAGCTATTGTTTTTGCTTTAGATAAATTTAGATCTTATTTGCTTTGCTCCCATATCACTGTCTTTACTGACCATGCAGCTTTGAAGTACCTGTTGAAGAAGCCTGATGCTAAACTTAGATTGATCAGGTGGATGCTTCTTCTTCAGGAGTTTGACCTTGAGATTAAGGACAGAAGTGGTGCAGAAAACTTGGTTGTTGATCACTTGAGCAAGATTGAATGACCTCTTGAGTCTTTTTGTAACACCCCGTGTGCACCCGGTGCGTTATCATCAGAGTAGCGCTA
>QARZ01040972.1:105474-160603 GCA_013407115.1 Glycine latifolia
TATGAGGTTGAGTGTTGCCCCTTTGAGAGATTTCTATCACCTTGGTAGATTCTTAATTCTAAACTTGACTACTTTCTCACTTTGCACTTTGTGATTATGTTTTCATGGATTGTTTGTTACCGTAATATCATTCTTCTGTCTTTCATCTTTCTCACTTCTGTGCATTGTTATGATCATCTTACCGTAATATCATTCTTCTTAATTCTGAACTTGACTACTTTCACACAAAGTTCATACTTTTCTTTTAAATTTTTGATTTACTTTAGTTTGAAATTTTCTCTTAGTCTTTCTTTTAGTTTTGCCCAGGAGTGCAAATGTTTAAGTATGGGGTATTTTGATGGAGTACCTTTAGTTAAATATTTTTCTATCATTCTTAGCTTATTTGACTTCTCTTGGACTTTTATTTTTTCATTCTAATTCAGTTTTTGTCTTAGGCAAGTTAGTGGGCTTAATTGCTAATTGTTGCATATTTTCAAATTTTATGCTCACTTGATGTATCTGCCTTGTACAGGACCTACAGAGCTCTACGGAACTCAGAATTGAGGGTTCTTGTAGTCTTTGGAAAGATAATGAAAAGATCTACAAGTTTGCAGAAATAAGCTAAGGCCAATTCTGCCATTTGGAGGGTGATTTTAGGCTTTGAAGTCAGAACCACTGCACTTGTATTGGGCTGCGAGTTGGACTTTTATTAGTGTAAATAGCATAAATAATTAGAATTGATGGGTTGTTCATGGCCCATTATTTTATTTAGACTTAGTCACTATATATTGGTGACATTAGGAGGAATTAATACTTTACATTTCATTTTGCAAAAACAGTTTTACATTTCTCTTTTTAAGTTTTTAGAATCAAAACCCTTTCTCTTATTTTCTCTCAACTGTTCTTCCTTGTTCTTCATTTTCATTTTTCCCTTCTTCCATTTTCGTGCACTTATTTCATGGGGCTTTCATTGATGATGATCATGGAAGGCTAAATAATCAATCAATCCAAGGATCCAACCCAAGCAAGAGAAGAATTTGAGTTCTGGTTTGGTATTTCGAATTCTGTGTGAATGTTCACTTTCTTCTTCAATTGCTATTTTGTTTTCATGATTATGAATGTGTTTAGGATTGAAAGCGGATTAGGTTATGGATTAATTTCCTAATTTCGAATATAAATCACAGATTAATTGGATGATATTTCAATTAGGGTTGTGGTTTCAATTAATTTAGGGGTTAATTCGATTGAACTGCTTCTAATGAAATTGAATGAACTTACACAATAGGATAAATTTCTGAGAACGATGATAATTCGAATAGCTTGGTTTGGTGAATTGGATTGATGCTCTTTAATCTATTTTACATTACTTGTTATCTATTCTGTTAGTTTCTGCATTGATCTTTAATCGTAGTTTGTGTTTTTACATTTTTACTTCGTGTCTGCAAACTGTTCGACAAAAATCTCCTTTACTGTTAGTAGTGAATTGAAGATGGAACCATATTGATAGTGTCTTTGAGTCGACCTAGGTTAATTATGTGCTACAGAATTTGCGTAGTTTAATTGTTTTGAACCGACACAACAAATGCTTATCACCAGTCATGCACCCCCCATGGGTATCGGTGTACATACACATCACCTCATCTCGATATCATCATCATATATATTAAATTCATCTTATTTCAACATTATCCTCGTAAACATCAACTTCATCTCATTTCAACATCAACATCCATTTCATCATTATCTCATTTAAACATCATTATATCATTTATACATCATCATTATCTCATTCAATCATCACCAACACATCAATAACATCTCATTTCAATATTATCAATGACATCAATATCACCTCATCTATCCACATTCCATATTACCAAGAGACTGGTATTTTAGGAAAATTCTAAATTAAAGAGGAGGACTACAATATAGAAAACACACTCTTATGCCCATTTAAAGATTTCATAAAGAATTAAATAGGAAAACATATTATAAAATTTTGGGCAGAGTCTCCTCTGTAATTAAGACTTTTCCCAAAAATCCAATCAATTACAACAACAACATCATTCACAGTTTCATCCATCAATAACGAATTCATCGCATTCCATTAGCTAAAAACACAATTTTTCTTGAAAATGAGCACACAATAGGAACAAACATACATCAATGATAGATATATCACATCCCATTAGTTTAAAACATAACTTTTCTTGAAATCCAGCACACAACAGGGACAGGCAGATATCCTCATAGTTGGACTCTCTGGCCCCTAACTATGGTTACCAAAACTATAACTAAATAATAAACTCCGCTTACCTAACTATATCCCTCTGTTAGCTCCTTGAAATGTCATTTTGAGATTTCAAAGGCAAGGTCAAAATTAACATTTGGGGTCAGATACCCACTCAAATCTAAAAAGAGGCTAAAAGGGTATCTTGGGAGTTCACACCGAAAGACATCATTTTGAAATTCTGATCACACCAATGTGACTGGGGATCGAGAAGGATCATAGAAATGACATCAATTTCATAAAAAGGAAACTTTTACAACATCTCATTTTCAAAGAAAGTATAGAAACAACCAAAAACGGTACCTGAATCGCAAAAGGTATCAATAGAGGCTTCAAACTAGCTAAAAGAAGACAAGGAAATGATGGTTACCTTAAAGAAACCAAGTAGGAGGATTGGAGGCTCCATTCTTTATTGAATCATTGGGTTGAGTTTTGAAGATTCCGCTCTGATTAAAGTGTTCCTCTCCGTACAATGGTTCAACGGTAAGAAACGGCGGCTCATGGCAGTCACCGGTGGCCATGGGTGGTGGAGGAGGGAGGGGAGGGGGTTGGGTGCTATTTGGGGAGAGATAAAGGCCATTTTTCGAGTTTGGACATTATTTATCACCGCCTTGACTTGTCCAGACGAGCAAAAATGCCTACAAAATTCGCCTGGGTGAGCTGACCAAATTTTAAAATTTCTGCTTCTATAAGAAAATTAATTTATCACGTTCCATATATTATTTTCACAATCTCAACAGTCACACCTTTCATATGTGGGTTAGAAACCCAAATTTAAAAGTTTAAGGATATCCAACAGTTAACCAATCCAGAATGGTAATTTTACTAAAATAGGTTTCTGGTCAAATTTGGAATCACTCAATTACAACACATCTCAACCAAACTCCATATAACTTGACCTCTACACCAAACAATTTCACATGCATAATTCACATAACATTTCAAATAATCCTAATTAATAAATTAATCAAATTATACAAGGAATACATCACACATATATTTTAGGTTATCGAAATTTCAGGGGGTTACAAAAGTGCCTCAAAACATGGTTCATGAGTCGCATGAAAGTGCTTGGTGCATTGGTTAAACCAAAAGGCATGAGCAACCACTCATAAAGTCCAAATTTAGTTTTGAAAGAGATTTTCCATTCATCACCTTCTCTCATTCTAATTTGATGGTAACCACGTTTCAAATTTGGAGAAAACACAAGAACCATGAAATTCATCCAACATATCATCAAGTCTAGGAATATGATGCCTATACCTCACAGTGATGTTGTTGATGGGTCTACAACCCGTGCACATCCTCCATTTGCCATATTTCTTGGGGACTAGGATGACTAACATTGCACATGGGCTCAAGTTTTCCTTCACCCATCCTTTTTGCATCAACTCTTCAACTTGTTTTTGAATATCTTTGGTCTCTTCTGGATTACTCCTATAGGCAACCCTATTAGGAAGTGAAGCTTCCAGAACAAGATCAATTTGATGCTCAATTCCTCTTAAAGGAGGCAAGCCATGGGGTATGTCTTGTGGAAAGACATCCTCAAACTCCTTTAAAAGTGTATCAAAACCTTGAGGCAAATCAAGGTCATTAGAAGACAAACACATGTAATTTGGAATGAGTAAATACATTTATTGTCTAGCTAACATCACTCTTTTGACCTCCTTAGGTTTGATGAACAAACTGTCTTTTATTACATATTGTTTTTCACTCTTTTTGTCTCTTTTCTTTTGTTCTCTCTTTTGCACTCTTTTTTTTCATATTTTTCTTTTCGATTTTTCTCTCTCAAAAGACTCTTTTCTTCTTTGATTTTTTTTTCTCTTTTCAATCTCATTTTTATTTGATCCTCACACACCTCACTCAGAGACAAAGGTGAGAGAACTACCTTTTTACCTTTATGAAGGAAAAAATAACGATTGGTGACCCCATTATAGGAAACATTTCTATCATATTGCGAAGGTCTACCAAGCAAAACATGACCAACTTCCATGGGAACCATATCACAAAGCACTTCATAACATATTTTCCAATGGAGAATGTAAGCAACACTTGCTTATCTACAACCAACTCACCATTGTCACTCAATCATTTCAATTTATAAGGTTTAGGGTGAGGGGCAATTTCTAAACCAAGCATCACCACTAATCTAGTGCTTGCAACTTTGGTGCAACTTCCTCCATCAATGATTAGAGAACAAACCTTTCAATTCTCCAAGCATCTAGAATGGAAAATGTTTTCTCTTTGTATATCATCTCAATCTTTGCACAAACTTCCTATGAGTCTTCTTACCATAAAAACATCTCCCTCTTCTGGTGAACAAAAAGCATCATCCTTACCTTAACTAGAGGAACTATGAGAACTCTTAGATAACTCACTATCCACCTCTCCATTCTCCAACACAATCATTGTCCTTTTGTTAGGACATTGGGATGCAATGTGACCTTTTGCAAAACACTTATAGCATTTAATGGAACTAGATTTATTGGAAGGAGGTTGTGTAGGAGAATTAGGATTACCTCTTTAATACTTCCTTTCAATATGTTGTGAAGAAGAACCCTCCTTCTGGGAAGTGTCCTTATCCTTCCAAGATGAATAACCATATGAAGACTTCTTGTAGGCTTGTTTTCTTTTCAATTGTTGTTCCACTTTCACAACCCTATGTATAAGTTCATCCATGGTGTTATAGCTTTAAAGCTCTACAACATCTTGAATGTCCCTATTCAATCCATTAAAAAACATAGCCATTGTAGCCTCATTAGTTTCCTCAATGTATGCCCTTATCAAAGAAATATTCATCTCCTTGTAATAGTCATCAACACTTTTACTCTCTTGATAGAGTTTTTGTAACTTGTTATGAATTTCCCTTATATATTGAGGTGGGACAAATCTCTCCCTCATGATTCTCTTAATTATCTCCCACGTGTTCAGTCTATGTCTCCTCAATCTTTCTCTTTCCATTTGCACTTGATCCCACCATGTCATGGCATATCCCTCAAATTCTAGGCTAGCCAACTTCATTTTCTTTTCTTCACTAAAATTGTGACAATAAAAAACTTGGTCGATTTTCATCTCCAAAATCAAGGTAAGCCTCTGGGTCATAAGTACCTAGGAACTTGGGAATTTTGACCTTCACATCTTCCTCCTATTCCTATACCTTCTACCATATTCATAGCCATCATCACTCCCTTGAGAAGAATGAAGTGACCGATGATGCCTTCTCCTCTTTATGTCTTCCATTCTCCCACTCAACTCTTGAGTGCTTCTTTGTATCTCATCAAATCTGTCTCTCATCCTCTTTTCAACATTTATTTGCAACTTATCCATTTGCTTAGCCAATGAAGCCATCAGCTTAGCGGTTATAGGAGAAGGTGGATCACTATCACTGATGACTTCCAAGATAAGAATGCTTGGCTAGGATCGTTTCAAGATTGCAAACTTCAAGAGTTCATAAATTGAAGGTTAAAAATCAAATAGAAAAATGGAGAAATTAAGGAATGAATTAGGAATGTCGCCACGACCCACAAAGGAATGATAATTCAGAGGAGGATTTGCTACAAAGGAAAGCTTCCTTCATAAGAATCAATTTGGTTTCAATCAAGAACCAACAAGAGGCTAAGCTCTCAATTCAAGCAGATGCTCAATTTCTATTTGTTTGATGTGTTGCAAACACATCTTAATTATAGATTAGTTTTAGGTCATATTTTTATTAAATAGTTAGTAAATAGTTCTAAAAATTAGTCATATTTAGTATTTTGCATTATAAAAGCATTTTAATATCATTTAAGTGTTTGCAAGCCAAAAAGAGGGAATTAAAAGTAAATAACAAGATCTGGAGAATCACGCGAGTCGCGCCAACATTCACGCGGGCCACTTGGAAGACCAGAGAAGATCACGCGGGTGGCGCCGTTATACAAGTGAGTCGCGTGGGAACTTCCAGGTTTAAGCCATTTCAGCTCTGCCAATTCACGCGAGGCACTTCACATTCCACGCGATACGCGTCATTCCTTTCTGCCAGTCCACGCGAGTCGCGTGGTATCGCGCGCGGGTCGCGTGGTTAGGATTTTCTTTCCTGAATTAATGGATATATGTTTCGAAATTAGGCAGGAAGGTTTGATAAGTTACTGTAATTAAACTATTCGATATATATAGGAGTTTTCTGGACTTTTAGTGAATACACGGAGGCATAGAGAGACACATTTGGGGAGAATTACACACAGAATAGGGAGTTTTAGTAAGAGCAAACCCTAGGAATCAAGATTTGGAGTCAAAGTTCTGCATAATCATGTTTCATCCAATTGCTTTGGTGTTCTTGAAGCCTATGGCTAGCTAATCATCTTATTGTGGAAAGGCCATGAACGTACGAGTTTCCTTCTGTAAATTGACTGGTATTAAATGCATATGTTTTGTTTATTTTAATTCTTTTCTGTGCTTAATTATAATCTTGTTTAGAATTGATCACTCTGAATGAGTATTGAGAGTTATACTTCGCAATGGACACGTTGGAATTATAACATCGGACCTGTTAAGATTAACACTTGCTCTTCACCTAGACATAGGGATGCATGAGTGCGGAGGTTATAATATGTTCTTTGATTGCTTGAACTGATTAGTTTCGCTAAGACATTAGGTTACAAACTCAGTTCAAAGGGTTAATTAACTAAGACATTAGGGATTAACTAAAATAGAAAAGGCTTATTCTCCGAGTAAACATAACACGAACCCATAAGATTTGTTCTCTGAATTCTTAGTTTGGCAGAATCGCTAGAAGGTTAGGGTTCTCGATCAAATTAAAGGGTTGAATCGCTGGTTATGACTCTAGTAGTTCTAGGATTTACGAATATAGGAGAGATTGATCTTATGTAAACTTCAAGATAAAATAATCAGTCAATTGAAGGAGGTAATACTTATAAAGGATTGTGCCTGACCACAATTATTTCTCATTGGTAATCTTTCAACTTAAATTTATTGTTTTATTTGATTTTGTTTTCTCTTTTTATCAATACAATCATTCAACAACTTTTGCGTATTTTTCTGTTCTTGTTCAATCATAATCTTTATAATTATTGCTAAAAATTATCCAATCCCTGTGGAGACGATACTTTACTTACACTTTATTACTTGTTAAACGATCGGTGCACTTGCCGTAAACATATTCGCATAAATCGCGCAACACTATTAATCAAATTTTTTTCCAAAAATGGCAAAGTCTGAGTATTTATATGGCTAGGCCTCTAATAAACACCTACAAACGTAATTTTAGGCCCATTTGTGGAAATATCAAGGTCCAATACAAAATAACAGAAATACATAGACGCAATACGCCCATCCCGGACATCCCGGACATCTCGGACATCTTAGCTAAGCACATCCAGCCTATGCACATTTTGAACATCTCGGACATCCTGGACAACTCGGACAAGCTCGAACAGCTCAGACATCTTGGCTAAGCACCTCTTGTGTAAGCACATCCTGGACAACTCGAACAAGCTCGAACGGCTCAGACATCTTGGCTAAGCATCTCTTGTCTAAGCACATCCCGGGCAACTAGGACAAGCTCGAACATCCCGGACATCTTGGCTAAGTACCTCTTATCCAAGCACATCTCGGACAACTTAGACAAGCTCGAACTTCTCGGACCGACTAAGCACATCCTGGCTACGCACATTCCAGCTATGCATATTCCAGCTATGCACATCTTGGCTAAGCACAACCCGGTTACGCACATCCCAGCTACGCACAACCCAACTACGCACATCCCTGCTAAGCACATCCTGGCATCCCAGTTATTGTCCTTGTAGAGACAGCACATGGTTATTACGCATCCCGGCTACAGCAACCCGGCATCCTATCTACCGTCCTTGTAGAGACAACACATGGTTATTACGCATCCCAGCTACAGCAACCCGGCATCCCAACACTAGCTTGTGTAATCGATTACAGAAACATTGTAATTGATTAAAACATACAGCACATGTTTATTACAACAGACAAGACTTTTAATGTGATCTTGAAGGGCTTGGGTTCTAGCTCTTGTCATGGGTTCTTCAAAGCTCACCAAAGGAAGTGCTTCAAGCTCTCCTTCTAGACCCTTTGGCTTGATCCTTAGATAGTCCTCTATCAATCACTATTAGACACCATTGCTACAAGAAAAAAGTTAGTAAAACAAAATAATATTTGACCTTACCACTCACTAAGTGTTTCACTCGTCAACACTCGTGTTTCACACTTGAAAGACTTTTTGTATAAAGTGCACTCTTGTCATTTTCCACTCTTTAACTCTTCTACAACTGTTGAAATCAACCAAAGATTTCAAGTCAAGAAGTATCCAAAGTGAAAAATGAAACAAATCCAAACTCAACTTAAGATGTCAAAGAAGAAAGAAAACTCTAAGACAAAACCTTGGAAGTTTAAAAGACAATCAATAAAAACTCAACAAGAAAAGTACAACTCAAAAGGAACGCCAAAGAAAGACAATTATAAAGATATAAAAATGCAAGATGTTTCTCCTCCAATGTAGTAAAAACAAATTGGTTGAGTATAAACCACTGTAATTATGTAAAATGAAACAATAAGCACACACTAAAAGATAGGGCTTTTAAAATTTTGTCTGAACTTTTTTTTCACACTTGGGTCTTCATATTTTTTTATATTTTTATTTTGACCCCAAAATATTTTTAATATTTGCTCTTTGGTCTTTGTATTTTCTCTTTCAGGACCAAAAACTTTTTATATTTGCACAAACAACCCAATACTCTTGATGTATGTCTAAACCCATTAGACAAGAAAATTTTCCCAAATCTACCTTTCATTAAAATCCAAACTTCAAGCTTTTCTCAAGAACACAAACTTTCAGCTTTCACGTGAAGATGGCTGAAGCTTTCTTTAATGGACAACAATGGAAGATGGAAGAAAGGTTAGGGATGAAGATGGATGGCACTATGGAAAAGCTTTCCAATAAGCCTAGGAAGAATCGCTACAATAGCATAAAGCCATTGATAAGAAACAAGAGGTTCTTGCACAATAACAAAGAGAAAACTCTCTCACAAATTTCAGATTTGCATTCAATGATCAAAGATATTTACAACAGTTTTTGGCAGCCATATATAGCCCACGAAATTACAAGCAAATGTAAGGTAAATGTAAATTAAAATGAAGCTTTGAAATGCAACTAATGGAGCCTAAATGCAAGCTTCCCTAAGGTGACCTTGGCTGTCCTAATTTCATGAAATGGTGCATTATTTTAAGGCTTAAGGTGCAGTTTTCAACCTCTAAGTGCAGCCCATAATTCACACACAAGTGCACTTACAAAAATTTACACAAATGAACTAAAAATCCTTTTTATTACAATTATTTTTGCTTCTAACAAATGCTGAATTTAATTGGAACTAAATTGAACTTGAGACATTAAAATCTAGCCCTTGTTATCCTTAAGTTGGTGTGCTTCCTTATGCTTGTCCAAGTTAGCCTTGATGTGGTCTTGAAGTACTTGGGTTCTAGCTCTTGTCATTGGTCCTTTAAAGCTCACCAAAGGAAGTGCTTCAAGCTTTCCTTCTAGACCTTTAGCTTGCAATGGACCTCCATCAACTCTTCAAACAGAATTTTTAAGATCAAACTCAAGAATTTTCCAACAGTGCTATGAGTTTCATGAAGAAAACAAAGAACATGAAGAATAACCCATATTCAAAACAACTTTGAATTCAACAAAAAGATAGGAAAATTGAAGGCAAATGCAAGATAAACTCAAAAAACACCCAAGAAACATACAATTAAACACAAACAATCAAGAATCACAAAAATTAATGCATCAAGGTGACCCTATGAAGGATGAACACGGTCAGGAGGGGTCCAAATTGCAAAATTCCTTCATTCAGGCCATTTTTGAGGCAATTTTCTATTTTCATGATTTTTAAAAATCACCAAAAAAATCACAAAAATCAATCATGATTTTTAGACATTCATTGTTATTTTTCTAGATTTTTTTTAAAAAATTTAGGGCAGTTTTCCAATTTCTATTTCATTTCAGCATATATAGTGAGTAATGTCCTGGTAGAGTAGCTGTCTGACATTTCTATGTTGTCTGTGTTTATTGTTCCTTATGAGCTGAATTGCGTATGACTACGTCCACATCAAGTGAATTACATGCATATGATCCTGAGATAGATAGGACATTTCACAGATTAAACAGACATAATATTAGTTTAGATGACTTTGATAGTGTAGTTTTAGACAGTAGCATAGTGTCTTCTGACTTTGATTCTGATTTTACTTCTAATCCTTCTACTTCTGAACATCTTGATACAATGGGTGATAACAACCTAACTCTTAAGGAATTGGCTACACCTGATGTTGTTTACCAACCTTGGTGTATTCAATATCCTGAGACTGAGGTCAGTTATGAGCTAAAATCTGGACTGATCCATTTGCTTCCAAAGTTTCATGGTCTTGCAGGCGAAGATCCATACAAGTATCTTAAGGAGTTTCATGTAGTGTGTTCCACCATGCGACCACATGACATTCATGAGGATTATGTCAAGATGAAGGCATTTCCTTTTTCACTGGATGGTGCAGCCAAGGACTGGTTGTACCTTCAACCGGATCCTATCAACACTTGGACAAATATGAAGAGAAGATTTCTGGAGAAATTCTTCCTAGCATCTAGAATAGCATCCATCCGGAAGGAGATTTGTGGTATAAGACAACTAGCTGGGGTGATATTGTATGAATATTGGGAGAGATTCAACAAGCTGTGTGCTACATGCCCTCACCATTAAATCAATGAGCAATTATTAATTCAGTATTTTTATGAAGGTTTGATGTTGATGGATAGGAGTATGATAGATGCAGCTAGTGGAGGCGCTTTGATGGACAAGACCCCTCTTGCTACAAGGCAGTTGATTTCTAACATGGCAGCCAATTATCAACAATTTGGTACTAGAGGTGTTGCTACATCCAAGGCTGCAAATGAAGTTTTTGTTTCTATGGTTGCTGATAACCAGAGGTTGGAGAACAAATTGACAGAGTTGACATCCCTTGTGAGGCAGCTTGCTATTGGTCAACAATAGAATGTGATGGCAGCCAACCAACCAAGACTTTGTGGTATCTGTTGTGTGCCTGATCATCCAATAGATGCATGTCCCACTCTCCAAGAAATAGAACAAGCTGCTGAAGTTTCTGCCATGCAACCTGGACAACCATTTAGACCTCAATAGCAGTATAATCCTTACTCCAGCACTTATAATCCTGGTTGGAGAAATCATCCAAATTTGTGGTATGGTCCTAGTCCACCACAACAGCAGCAGCCCTTCAGACCTCCACATCAACACTTTCAGCCTGCCACCATCAGATACCAACCTCCCCCATCCAGACAACAGCCGCAGTTCTAGCAACCTGCACCTACACCTACACAACCTGTGCAGACCAGTTCTGGACCTTCTTTGGAGGACTTGATGAAGCAAATGGCCACCATCAACCTTCAGTTTCAATAGAATGTCAATGCCACCATCCAAGACCTCTAGACTCAGATTGGACAATTAGCTACAACTGTCAATCAGATGCAGCAGCAAGGTTTTGGCAACATTCCAGCACAACTAGTGATTAATCCAAAGAATGTGAATGACATTACCTTGAGGAGTGGAAATGAGCTTTCAGATTCAACAGTTGTTGGTGCTAAATCAGATTCTGCACCAAAGCATACTCCTCTAATTCATCTACCTTTTCCTTCTAGATCCATTTATGCAAAGAAAGTGGAATTTGATTATGATTTGCTTGATATTTTCAGGAGGGTTGAAGTCAACATTCCCCTATTGGATGCCATCAAACAGATTCTAAAATAAGCAAAGTTTTTGAAGGATTTGTGCACTCATAAGAGGAAGCTGAAGGGAGATAAGCAAGTGAAGATGGGCAGGAATGTATCTGCACTCATTTAGGGCAAGACTGTTGATTCCATGCCATTATCCACCTTGCCACAGAAGTGCAAGGAACCTAGCACTTTCACTGTTCCATGCACCATTGGAGATATTACTTTTGCAGATGTCATGTGTGACCTTGGAGCCTCCATTAATGTCATGCCCACATCAGTTTACAGATCCTTACATCTTGGTGATTTGAAACCCACTGGTGTTGTCATTCACTTGGTCAACAGGAGTGTTGCGCTTCCACTTGGACTTATTGAAGATGTGCTGGTGCGAGTTAAGAATTTGATTTTTCCTGCAGATTTTTACATATTGGATATGGAGAATGAGTCTTCTAGCCATGGTTCCACATTGATCCTAGGGAGACCATTCTTGATGACAGCCAGGACCAAAATTGATGTGTATGCAGGAACTTTGTCCATGGATTTTGGTGATGACATTGTCAAGTTTAACATTTTTGAGGCCATGAGACATCCTATAGAAGAACATTCTATCCTTCTTCTTGATATCATTGATGTTGTAGTAGATAGTGTACATATTTCTGATTTACTTTCTGATTTTGATGATTTTGATCTTGGTTCTTGTAATTGTATCTGTGATGATTTTGTTGTTGCATGTAGTATTTGTGCAGAGATTTCCTCTGCACTTCACTCTGATTGTGTTGCAGGTATAGATACAGGTTCTGAGTCTACTATCCCACTTCCCACAGCCTCCAGTCTTTCATTGCCTTCCACCATTTAGCCACCTTCCTTGGAGCTGAAGTCACTACCTAAGCACCTTAAATATGCATATTTAGATGATGCTCAGAAGCTTCCAGTCATCATATCTAGTAGTCTGTCACTTAAGCAGGAAGAGAAGTTGTTACATGTTTTGAGAGGCCACAAAAAAGCCATTGGATGGACCCTTGCTGACCATCCTGGCATTAATTCTTCTATATGCATGCATCGAATACTTTTGGAGGATGATGCTAGGCCAGTGAGGCAGCCACAGAGGAGGTTGAATCCCACTATTCTGGATGTGGTGAAGAAAGAAGTGACAAAGCTACTAGCTGCAAGGATCATCTATCTCATCTCACATAGCACTTGGGTTTCACCTGTCCAAGTGGTTCCTAAGAAGTCGGGTCTCACAGTTGTGAAGAATCAAGATAATGAGCTGATTCTGAATAGAGTTGCCAACAGTTGGCGAGTTTGCATTGATTACAGGAGACTCAACCAGGCCACTCGCAAGGACCATTTCCCTTGTCCCTTCCTTAATCAAGTTTTAGAGAGGTTGGCAGGTAAATCACATTATTGCTTTCTTGATGGTTTTTCTGGTTACATTCAGATTCATATTGCACCAGAGGATCAACACAAGACCACATTCACCTGTCCATTTGGCACAATTGCTTACACTCGGATGCCTTTTGGACTATGCAACGCACCTGACACCTTCTAAAGGTGCATGGTAAGCATCTTTTCTGATTTATTAGAGAGTTGCATGGAGGTGTTTATGGATGATTTCACTGTTTATGGTTCCTCTTTTGATGCATGTTTGGATAGTCTCTCTAGAGTGCTTGACCGATGTATTAAGACTAACCTAGTTCTTAACTTTGAGAAATTCCATTTTATGGTGCATGAAGGTATAGTCTTAGGGCATTTGGTCTCTAGTAGAGGTCTTGAGGTCGATAAGTCCAAGATTGATGTGATTACTTCTTTTCCTTACCTCGCTTCTGTGCGGGAAGTACGTTCTTTTCTTGGACATACAGGTTTTTATAGGAGATTCATTCAGGATTTCAGTAAGATTGCATTGCCATTGTCCAAGCTTCTCCAAAAGGATGTAGACTTTACATTTGACTAGCCTTGCAAAGAGGCATTTGAGGGATTGAGGAAGAAGCTGACTACCTCTCCCATCATGCAGCCACCAGATTGGGAGCTTCCCTTTGAGCTGATGTGTGACACCTCTAATTATGCACTTGGGGATGTGTTGTCATAGAGAGTTGGTAAACTCTCCCATATGATTGCTTATGTTTCACGCACTTTAGATGCAGCCCAAGTTAACTACACCACCACTGAGAAGGAGCTTTTAGCTATTGTTTTTGCTTTAGATGAATTTATATCTTATTTGCTTTGCTCCCATATCACTGTCTTTACTGACCATCCAGCTTTGAATTACCTGTTGAAGAAACCTGATGCTAAACCTTGAGTCTTTTCCCATTCGTGATAATTTCCCTGATGAGCATTTGATGCATTTGCATTCATCACATGTCACACCTTGGTTTGCTGACATTGTTAATTTCATTGTTGCATCTGTTGTTCCGCCTCATGCATCTAGGTCCCAAATAGATAAACTTATGAGTGATGCTAAATATTATGTTTGGGATGATCCTTATTTGTGGAGATTTGGTAGTGACCAAGTGATCCGAAGGTGTGTGCCTAATCATGAGATTCAGTCCATTCTTCAGTTTTGTCATGGCACACCTACCGAAGGTCATTTTGGTCCTCAGAGGACCGCTAGAAGGGTATTAGACTGTGGGTTCTTTCGGCCCACCCTGTTTAGAGATGCTCATCACTTTACCACCACTTGTGAGCAGTGTTAGAGAGCAGGAGGAACCATTACACATAGACATGAGATGCCTCAGCAACCCATTATTTTTGTGAGATTTTTTATGTCTGGGGTATTGATTTTATGGGTCCATTTACTGTTTTTCATATATTTTGTTTGATGTTGATTATGTTTCTATATGGGTTGAGGCTAAGGCCACTAGAACTAATGATTCTAAAGTTGTTGTGGATTTTGTGAGATCCAACATTTTCTGCAAGTTTGGTGTGCCTAGAGCCATTATTAGTGACCAGGGGAGCCATTTCTATAACTGGGTCATTGGCATCATTGCTTTAGAAGTATGGGGTTGTGCATAGAGTTGCTACAGCTTATCATCCCCAAACTAATGGGCAAGCAGAGGTTTTTAACAGAGAAATCAAGCAAGTGTTACAGAAGGTGGTGCAACCAAACATGAAGGAGGAGCAAGCTACTTGAGGATGTTTTATGGGCTCACAGGACCGCTTACTGGACACCTTTGGGGATGTCTCCCTATAGGGTGGTTTTTGGTAAGGCATGCCACCTACCGGTGGAGATTGAGCACCATGCTTATTGGGCGATGAAGAGTTGTAACATGGCATTTGATGAAGCGGGTATAGAAAGGAAGCTTCAGTTGCAAGAACTTGAAGAGATCCACTTAGAAGCCTATGAGAATTCCAAGATTTACAAAGAGAGAGTGAAGAGATTTCATGACTCTAGGATTCTTAGAAAGGAGTTCCATAGTGGCCAAAAAGTGTTTTTATTTAATTCTCGCCTTAAGCTTATTTTCGATAAACTTCGATCTAGATGGGATGGACCTTTTGTTATTACTAATGTTTTTCCCCATGGTGCAGTTGAGATTAAAAATGAAGTTACTGGCAAAGTCTTCAAGGTCAATGGTCACCAACTCAAAGTATTTCATGAGAGCCCTCAAGTGGAGGAGGAGGTTGTGGCGGACATCTCTTTGGTCTTACCAATTTTGTGTGATGAAGCATCTTGAATGACATTTCGGGAGTTTCCTTTTCCCTTCTTTTATTTGTTGTCTCTTTGTTTGCATTTCTTTGCATGCTTACATTGAGGACAATGTGCATTTCAAGTGGGGGGGGAGGTGAAGGATTCCAAAATTTGTTTTCTTGTTATTGTCTGTTTTCTGTTTTCTGCTTACGTTTTTGTTTATACATTCTGTTTTCTGTTTATCTGTCTTAGTTTTTGAGTCTATATGTTTTAGTTTTCTGTCTGTTTATGTTGTTGTTTCTATTTTTGTTGCTGTTTTTATTGAATTTAGGCACTTTTTCATGTTTTTCATAGGATTTCTAACTTGCTTAAATTGTAAGAAATGTTAAAAATTTGGTTGGATTGAGAGGTTTCATGCTTGATGTGAATCATTGTTGCAATTGTTGAAGTGATAAGTAGGTTTGAGAAATAGAATTTAAGATGGATCATGTGTGATAGAATTATGCCTTGTGAGTTTTTGGGCCTTTGTGGATGAATCACATTATTTCATTCATGTTCTTTTATGTGTGATTCACCCTTGTGCTAGATTACTCTATGTTTTGTCTTGCCTCTTTTGACATTCCTTGTTGCACATGCTTTGATTGAGATGATTTAGGCCTTCTTTCTTTTATCCACTAGTCAAATAAACTATCCTTGCATTGATATCCATTGCTACCCTTTTTGAGCCTTTAACCTTTTCTTTCTTGTGTACCTCATTATAAAAGAAAAAAAATGGAAAACCAAGTTATCCTAACTTTAGGGAGAAAAGGGGCCTTGGAATTGTTTGAGAGTGAGTTTCAAACAAGTGTGGGGTATTTCTATTTTGGTTTGATTAAGAAAAGAAAAGAAAGATTTTACAAAGCAAAAGTTTAAAGAAGAAAAAAAAATGCATAAAAAATGAAAAAGAAAAACAAAGAAAAAGAAAAAGGAAAAGGAAAAGAAAATGCAATAAAAGTTGTTGTGATTCATTTTCATCCTTATAAGTTCTTTGTTTCTACCCCTCTTTATACTTGTTGGCTTACTCTCCATTGCCCCTCTTTTCTCTTAGTTTTAGCCTAAATATCCTTTTCTTATTCATCCTTTACCCAAGTCATACATTACAAGCTAATAAAGTCCTTTTGATCTTTTGATGCATGTGTATTTCAAGTTGAATGAATTAGAGTCTTGTCAATACTTGGATGTGCTAGTTACATGTGGTGTTTGATTGTAAACACAAAGCCATACACATTATATGAGGTTGAGTGTTGCCCTTTGAGAGATTTCTATCACCTTGGTACATTCTTAATTCTAAACTTGACTACTTTCTCACTTTGCACTTTGTGATCAAGTTTTCATGGATTGCTTGTTACCGTAATATCATTCTTCCGTCTTTCATCTTTCTCACTTTTGTGCATTGTTAGGATCCATTGAAAAAGGTGTGTTCCTTGTTCATACTTTTCTTTTAAATTTTTGATTTACTTTAGTTTGAAATTTTCTCTTAGTCTTTCTTTTAGTTTTGCCTAGGATTGCAAATGTTTAAGTGTGGCTTATTTTGATGGAGTGCCTTTAGTTAAATATTTTTCTATCATTCTTAGCTTATTTGACTTCTCTTGGAATTTTATTTTCCCATTCTAATTCAGTTTTTGTCTTAGGCAAGTTTTTGTCTTTTTATGCTCACTTGACGTATCTGCCTTGTATAGGACCTACAGAGCTCTACGGAACTCTGAATTGAGCGTTCTTGTAGTCCTTGGAAAGATAACAAAAATATCTACAAGTTTTCCAAAAGTAAGTCGAGGCTAATTCTGCCATTTGGAGGGTCATTTTAGGCTTTGAATTCAGAACCACTGCACTTGTATTTTGGGCTGCGAGTTGGACTTTTATTGGTGTAAATAGCATAAATAATTAGAATTGATGGGTTGTTCATGGCCCATTCTTTTCTTCAGACTTAGTCACTATATATTAGTGACATTAGGAGGAATTAAGACTTTACATTTCATTTTGCAAAAAAAAAAAAAAAAACAGTTTTACATTTCTCTTTTTAAGTTTTTAGAATCAAAACCCTTTCTCTTATTTTCTCTCAACTGTTCTTCTTTGTTCTTCATTGTTCTTCATTTTCATTTTCCCTTCTTCCATTTTTGTGCACTTATTTCATGGGACTTTCATTGATGATGATCATGGAAGGCTAAATAATCAATCAATCCAAGGATCCAACCCAAGCAAGAGAAGAATTTGAGTTCTAGTTTGGTATTTCGAATTTTGTGTGAATGTTCACGTTCTTCTTCAATTGCTATTCTGTTTTCATGATTATGAATACATTTAGGATTGAAAGTGGATTAGGTTATGGATTCATTTCCTAATTTCGAATATAAATCACAGGTTAATTGAATGATATTTCAATTAGGGTTGTGGTTTCAATTAATTTAAGGGTTAATTCGATTGAACTGCTTCTAATGAAATTGAAGGAACTTTCACAATAGGATAAATTTCTGAGAACGATGATGATTCGAATAGCTTGGTTTAGTGAATTGGATTGATGCTCTTTAATCTGTTTTACATTACTTGTTATCAAATCTGTTAGTTTATGCATTAATCTTTAATCGTAGTTTGTGTTTTTGCAATTTTTACTTCCCGCCTGCAAACTGTTTGACAAAAATCCCCTTTACTGTTAGTAGTGAATTGAAAATAGAACCATATTGATAGTGTCTTTGAGTCGACGTAGGTTAATCATGTGCTACAAAATTAGCGTAGTTTAATTGTTTTGAAGCGACACGACAAACGCTTATCAAGGCCTTTGCTTTCTATATCCATTTTATGTTTCCTATACCCCCAAAAAATTTAATATCCTTTGCTTATCCTATTTTTTTCTCCATCTTCCTATCTCTCACTCCATCGCACCTTAAAGCAGGAAAGCCAATGTTCTAGCATTATCAAAACCAAGGCCTTGCACCATTGCAATCTAGGCCTCGTGTTACTGTGATTAGGGCATCACACCACATTCTGTCATGGATGCAGTATCACAACTCATCTACTACGAAACCAATCCTTTTATAAAGACAAATATCACAAGAAAGAGGGTTGAATTGTGATATTAAAACCCTTTTTACCTTTGTCTTGGAAGACAAAATTATCGTCTGAAAAATGTCTTTTGACTTAACAATCTTTGTATTCTTTATGATGCAAAACAAAAATTGATTTAAAGTTGAAGGCAAAGTTATGAAATATACCAGGTAAGAGCAGTGATAGTCTTATCATATGCAACATATAATATAACAAAGAAAAGCATGACATCATAAGACTTTGAGATAAAGTCTATTTATACTTATGAAAACATTTCATTTTATACATAAGGATATTCACACAAGGATATGTGTTTTGATTACAGGAATAAAATGAAATATAGGGAAAAACCTAACAGTGAAAACTCCCCTTTAGAAGATGTATTCTCTTGACTTTAGCTCCATCTCAGGTGATGCACACCCTTGAGCTTTAACTTCTTACTACTTATTCTCCTTCTTTTGCTTGGTAGCAGCAAAATGAGCATGCATATTGTCCATGAACTCATCATCAGATTCAAAGTCAAAGTCTAAATCAGAAAAGAGAGGAATAGAGAGGCCTTGGAGGACATTGAGATCATAGTGGTTTCCACATGGTGAGCTTCTTGTAAAAAAAGCCTCCAATTAGTATCCACTTGGTTTCTTGTTGCTCAACATACTTTCTATCTTCTAAAGCTATAGCAAGAGCCTCCCTTGTCCTAAGCAGCTCTGTTGGATTAGTAGGGAATCTATAAGGGGATTGAATAGATTCTTTTGAAATCTTTATCACTTTGTTCGTTAATTCAATTAAAATGACCCATTTTGATTAATCAAAGTTTTCACAAAAGATCATTCCAAGAATATTATCACAATCAAGAAATAATGAAAACAAGATCATATGAAAAACAAAGTCTTATGGCTCTTTAACATCAATTTAATTTCCAAGATTGAATAATAAAACTAAGGGTTAGAGAGAAAAAAGAATCACACACATAATTTATACTAGTTTAGTCCTTAAAGGACTTACATCTAGTTGTTCTAGGACCCCTTAGAACTTCCACTAATAAAGAATTAGGTACAAACACTATGTACATGCAATTCCCTAAAATTTACTCTTCCCTTGAACCCTACAAGAGAGAAAATAGGAGTTGAAACCCTATCAACTTATAAAACTCTTGATAACGCTAACCAAGAAAAAAAATTCAAAGTAAGAAATACACCTTGATGTGTAGTTCACAACATCTTTAAGCTCTTCTTCTAAGTATGATAAAATCATGATGAACAATAAGTGGATCTTTGATCAACTTGAATCTCTAGAAGATGCAGTTAAATTCCCTTAGTTTACTCTCTTGAAGTATTTTCTCAAAGATAAAAATGTATCAAGAATCATTAATGAAAAGAACATAAAAGGGTATTTATAATTTTGACAGGTAAAACAAATTTAATCATTATTGATCATGACAATCGATTAATACGTCAAACTCCTCTTTGTTATGCATTTCCAGAAACTTGGTAATTGATTAAAGGAAATGGTAATAAATTAAATCATTTTAGACAAAGGGCTTCTCATGCTTATGTGTTTTTTATAATAACCAATTATCAATTGTAGTAATCGGTTATTTCACGTAGAGATCTCCTTAAGTTTCAAGACAATCTAATTGATTAAAATAAATGATAATTGATAAGTGGCATATCTTAGTAAAAATAGGACTACAATGAAGGCACTTATCTTTGGCTTTCACTAAATTTATCTATGAAAATTGCCCTAAAACCTAGTTAGTTTGTAATTAGTACATTTGATGAATGTTGTTTTCACATTTTGGAAGGTTTGTCCAATCATATTTTGCATTTTGATAGGTTCAAGGAATTCCGAAGCTTCCGAACAAGCAAAGCAAGCAAGAAGGGCTTAAAAAGCAAACATGGGAGGTGTTATAAGCAAAACAGGCCCAAAATCCATCAAGGGCCAAAGCATTCTTCAGGGCTAAGTTTTTTAACTCCCCCAGGCAACCAATTCCAGTGTATTTGGCTCGCCCAGGCGAGCTCAAGTTCCAAGAAGATAAGGGTTAACTCGCCTAGGCAAGTAAACATAGGCAAAAACACTCGCTTGGGCGAGTCAAGCTGGCAGGAGAGGAAAAACTATAAATAGGCCATGAATTTGAGAGGAAAAGCATCCAGTTTTCTTCATTAATTGCTTCCTAAAGCTTTTTCTTTAGTTTAGGAGCTTAAATATTAGTAGTAGGGAGGTTAGGAAAGTGAGAGCAGTGAGGATTAGTGTGGAGACTCTGCTGGAAAGAAGCGGTGATGGTTCCTTTCATCAATTCTTCTCTTGAGAAGGTTCTCTCCATGCTTGGTTAGCTTCTCTAAGGATTAGATGTAATCTTCTTATCCCTATGTATCTCTTTTAATATTTATTTATGCATTAATCTTTTCTATTCCTTGTTGGTAATTTCATTCTGTCTCTAATGCTTTATTCTACTTGATCACTAGTTTCATGAATTAAAATCCTAAGTGAGACTGGAAAGTAATCTTAGGGTTTGAACTTAATGATTTTACTCATTATGTTATGTTGCTAGGAATAGGACATACCATTTTGATTGCATAAAGCACGCGATTATAATTCTTAAATGCTGGGGTATTTACTTCATATGCGAGGGATCAATATTCGGTAGATATCCTTAGAACTCGAATGCGAGGGATCAATTCGGGGTAAAATAGTGTGCATCAATAAGGATAGATAATGATTTATGCATGGTAATATTAATTGGATATAAAAGGATATGAATGATGAAACCCAATCCCACTTTCCCATAAATATATTTCATTTTACAAATTTAGTAATTTTCCGTTATTTTCTTAAACAAATGAAATTCCGCTCATCCTACTTGTACATAACTATTAAACTGTTAAATTTTATTTGGAGTAATTGAGCAGCTCAAGTCCCTGTGGAGACTATCTTATAAATTTTGTAACTTACAACGACAAATCGATGCACTTGCCGAGATTCCGTAACAACAATCGATTATCTCAAGGTACAAAGCCTTTTTTCTTCTAAATATGACTTATGTAATTGATTACTGAAACTAATAATTTATTTATTTGTCAAAACTTGCCAAATTTCAAAATCTTGTAATCGGTTACATAGTGTTGAACTCATTGCTTAAAAGAAACTTAGAGATCAATCCATTTGTGTAATATCTTTGATCCTTACTGAAAACACAATGAACACACTTCAAATAACCAAGAGGGAGGGGGGGTGAATTGGTTTAAAACAGATATTTAAAATTTTCTCTAAAACAATTTGCGGATTTAAAATGTGGATCGTATCACTCAATCACCCTTAATCAAAATCAGAAATTTTCTTTCAATCAAGATACACCTTGTCCTGCATATAATGTCAAAATTACTTTTTGTTGATTATAATTTGATCACCCAAATACAAGTAATGAAAGATATTCAGATTTAGAACACAAAACACAGCAATTTATACTGGTTCACCTTACTAACATAGAGGCTACATCCAGTGTCTTCTAACCAACACTAGGTCAGAGTTTTCACTAAATCAAAAGTATTATTTTACAAGCAATTACAAGTGATTATCTTTATCAACCCTAGATAAAGAATCTGAATTCTAAAACACTATTAGAAAACAAATCACAAAGAACCTGAGAACCCTACTCAGATCTTTATCCCTAGAGAACACTATTCTAGAAAGCTTGAAAGAAACTATTTGATATTCACAACAGAATTTGAAACTCAGAAATTCTAAAAGAAAGGTTTAAGAGAGACACAACCTGTGATCCTTAATGGATGAATGAATGAATAAATGAATGAACAAAGTTACCAATTAATCTAGGTTGTATAAATGCCAATGCTCAGAATCAGCTCTCTTGAAAAAATCTTTTTCTTTAACACATCATATCTAAAAATCAGTAATCTTTTAATCTCACACAAGATGTGTTTCACTCAGTAAATCAGTATCTTGAACTTTTGAAAGCTTTGAAAACTTTGGGTCACACTCAGACTTAAGAGAATTTCGTATTCTTTCGTTTTCATAAAGTGCAAACCCATAAAGCTTTAAATAGAAAACTGATTTAACAGAATGTAATCGATTAAAACGCTAGTGTAATTGATTATTTTAATATAAGTAATCGATTAATACACTAGATAATCAATTAATGCGTTCTTGAGCTTTCTGGAAAATTTTCACGAACAAAATAATCAATTAATACGTGATGTAATCAATTAAAGCAGTCATTAAGTATGTGAAAATAAGCTTTGGTAATCGATTACATAAGAATGGTAATTGATTAAAGCAGTCAAGCTCAAATATGAAATAAGCCCTTGTAATCGATTACAGAAGAGTGATAATCGATTAAAGCAGTCATGCATAATATGTAAAAATCACTTGGTAATCGATTACGCCTTGCTTGTAATCGATTAAAGTGTTCTTCATGATTTTTCCAGAAATAAACACATGCATGTAATCGATTACATAATGCTTGTAATCGATTAAAGCAGTGCACAATCTGATTTTTCCAAAAACATAAGCCATGAAATTTTCTTTGCAAATGCAAACAGTTAATCCTATATTCCAGATATGAATGCATGTAAGTGAGTATGCAAATGCAATGCAAGGATCATCCAAGGTAATGTAATTGAACCACTTAGACAAATTACAAATGCCTTCAAATTGATTGGGCATGTAAAAAGCTAAAACATTAAGCCAATTACTTTAGCCTTGTTTTGATCTTCTTGCAGCTCCCCCTATATCCAACACTTACTAGGCATGTATAAGCAAACATAACCTATATCATACAACATGCCTAGTCTAAAATGATCAATACAAATGCCACATCTATTAAACATGTTTGACATTGTAAAATTATCAAACCAAAACTAAGACCTAATGACTTCAAGCTTTGATCCCACAATCTCCCCATTTTTGGTTTTGATAATGCCAAACCCATATGATTTGTATTGATGTTTTACTTCTTAATGTACGTGTTCTACATCATGCTTAGCAAACACATTAGTAGCATCTTTTCAACCAAAGCAATTAGATACAATACAACAAAACAACACAACCAATCATATCTTCCCTTTTTGGCATCGCAAAGCCAAAAATTGTGCATCAAATGAGAATAACAACTAAAAAACAAAACACACAAGGTAGGAAAAAGAAAGATTTCATATATTTCATTCATTAAAAAGAAACATTACAACCATGATTAATCATATAACAAAAAACATATAAACATATATGAAAGCGTAATAAAACCTAGACTATGTCCTAGAGAGCTTAGAGACAAACTATCTGATGCTCTAAGGTGGTCCTAAGAGGTTAGCTAAGGGTCAAATATAATCCATATGATGTGTTCTCATAGCATTCATCCTCACAGAGATAGACTCAAAGTATTCCTTTAGCTCTCTAGAGGCAAATGTGAGAAAATGTGTTTTTTATTTAACTAGAAATCAAATTCACAAAACCATTTTTATTGGTTTGAAAATGAGTGTAAAAGTGTTTCAAAAATTATTTAAAAACCATTTCAGCTCCATTTTTGTCAAACATATTTTGTTTTGAAAGTTGCATTTGAAACCAAAAAACAAAAAAATTGCAATTACCCCAAACAAATCCTTAAACTTTAAATTTTTAACAAAATCTTAAAACTATCTTGCGTCAAATAATTATTATATGGTTTTTTTTTCTAGAATGACAAGTCTGAAACACATAAAAATTGTGGAACCTTCGAATATGTAAATCCCAGAATTACTTTTTGATCATTCTAGAATAAGTAATTTAAAAAACAAATTATAAAATAAAGCCTCTTAGGAATTACCTAATTTGGAAGATTGAAATTTACTATCAATTCTAGATTAAGTAATTCAGAATATAAATTTTGAATTTTGGATTACATGTTCTGGAATAATAAATCAAAAGCCTCTTACATTCAAAGATGTATCTGGAGCAAAAAATATTGAAATTTACCATAATTTTGGATTGATGTATCTGGATCAAAAAATCTATCAATTTGAAAACACATATCAGAAAGAAGAATGATGTTGGAATATTAAAAATTAGGCTTAATTACTCATTGTACAACCCAACTTTCATTATTTTCATACTTTATAAATTTTATCACCCAAGTTTTTTTCCTCACAAATTTTATCAACCAAGTTTTTAAATTTTGCACATTTTACTAATGCTAGTGTGTCACTAAAAGATGTTGCCATTTTTTATAAAACAATATCGTTTTATTACCAATATGATGGTAAAACACACAAAAAGTATAAACTCAGGTGCTAAAATTGGCAAAAAACACAAACAAACTTTGATTGTAAAATGCATGAAAATTGAAAACTTAAGTAATAAAATTTATAAAAAAATAACTTAGGTGATAAAATTTAATAGTTGGATGATAAAAAATGTCACTAAACCTAAAAATTATTGAGGTTCAGGTGGAAACATCTGGGCTGAAGGAAGCAATTGGCTGTTAGCTACTTCCTCTCATTAATTGGGCCTACCCAGTCATTTCTAAACTGACCCTTAATTACTAACATATGCACAGGGCTGTGAAATTGCTCTGAAATATACAATTTAATACATATTATTCAACACTCATGTAATCTTCTGAAAAAATAGACTGTAGTTTTTTTTAAAAAAACAAAATGGTAGTCTAGTGCAAATCATCAATTCCTGCTACCTATTTTCAAGAGAAATTAGAATATGAACACCACGATCAAGAAAATCAAGATTTAAAAGAAAGAAAAGCAAACTAAGTTCCAATGTTAAATACTTTAAGAACTTTTTTATCACCTATTAATTGCAATAGTCCTATCCGATTTAAGAAGGATTTTTCCAATAAAAGTAACTATTGTGTCACAAAAAAATAGTAAGGTTGTACTAGAAGCACACATTACAAAATTACATAGTTTTCTTTCAAGTTTGTAAACTTTTCATATTCTTTTTGAGAATGAAATCATATAGAGGTGACTAACATATTTTTATGTAATAATCCTCATATTTATAATAACTATTTAAAGAATATAAATTTTATAAATAAAATTCATAAATCAGTAGTTTAATAGTAACATAAATGATATAATAATATAAATATATAAAAAGTTTAATGGTTGTACATTCACAGTGTAAACTATCAATCAATATAAATCACTTATTATAATTTATAATTTAATTATTATAAAAATCAACAAATTTATCATAATGGAAGTGTGTGATTATATGATATAGTTTATTTTACAATGCGAGTACATAACCTATAATATATATATATATATATATATATATATATATATATATATATATATATATATTATAAAACTATAAAAACATAAAATGAATTAAAAAATAAAAAATAAACATTAAAACAAGAAAATGGTAAGAAGAGAAAGGTAAAAGAAAAAGTTAAAAAACTTAAATCTTCATAAATCAATGCTTACACGTACGAGAGCATTCGGTTGTGCAGAAAAAAAGAGAATAATGAAAAGAAAATTTTAAAATTTTGTATGAATGTTATGCTTTTCCAGTTTCCACTATACTTTAATTTATATATTTTATTTTATTTTATTTTATTTTATTTTTTGCTTTACCGAATATTATCGTAGACACCAAATATTAACATTTAACGGGACTTACTTTATAATGTAGCAAAATAGATTAAAGGGAAATATCTCCTTCTAATAGTGTTGCCAGAAATGCAAGTATATAAAATAAGTGATTTAATATAAATAGTTAATATGTTGAAGTTAATATTGAATTGTTTGAGTATTATTTGAATTTGTTCTTTGACAGAAATAATTTTTGACCAAATTTTACTTATCTCTTAAATAAATTTTAGATTAATTAGGATATTTTTTTCTAATGAATCTAAGGATTAATAAAAAAAAATACAAAGTATATGGGTTCGGAGGGAGCCGGAGGGGTGCATTTTTATCGTTTTCTAAATGCACTTTGCTCAAGTGATGACTCTCTCCAATAATCAGAAAAAAAATGTTTTTTTTTGTTTTGTTTGGAGAATGACAAAGAGCCAGGTAAGCTTTGTTAGTGGAGTTAAGACTAATCTGTCTAGAAACAGGGATAGATAAAAAAGGTTAGGTAGACTTTATGACTTATATACATTCGGTAGTGCGAAGACATGCATTATATTATTGCATGCGAGTATAATTGATTTCAATTTAAATATGGTTTTGGTCTATATATTGAAGTCGATTGGCTTGTCTGGTACATGCATGCCCGCCACTTGTATATGTTTACAATCAAACATATGATTAACCATTCATTTTGGTTGTAAAAATAAAATCGTGAAGATTAATTATTCGTATTATAATATATGCTTGTACTATGATTTGTATTTCAAAAGGAACTTATCGAATGTTAACTTTGAACTGTTAAAAGTTAAAAACATTCCCAAGTTATTTAAAGTATTCTGTATTAAAGTAAGTATTAAAATTAAATAAATTAAACTTATCTTTAATGTGTTTCAAACATGCATGCAAAACTGTTTTCTAAATTAAATTAATTTAAACTAACTAATTATTTTTTTTATAGTAATATCTCAAATACAACTCAAAAACTTTCTTGTTCTTTGAAAAACTTTTCTTGACTGCTCTTGTAATATTGTCAGCTGGTAGCAAGTCAAGTACTTAGATTTATACAAATATTTCGCTTCGTATTTTGTGACGACCTTTCTTTGGAACAATACATCTGTACATGTACGTACCCTCTTAGTTATTATAAATATGAAGTATGCCAGTATGATCACAACACTTAATTATTAGTCGAAGCAACTTTTTTTTCGGAACAAAATTGACAAAATAATTTAATTGCTCAAAAGTTTTCTCATCGTTGAAAATCAGTTATATAATCTATTCGAAAAATTGCATATATTAGTTAGTCATTTACTTAATTGATATTTTTGGTAAGGTGAGTTATTGTCGGTTTAGGTGTTCAATAATTCTCAGAGGGTATTTATAAATAATATGTGATTTTGATTCTTAATCGATGTAGGATATTATGATTATCGGAATAAGTCTCTCAATCAAGACTAAGGAATAAGAGAGACATAGACCATCTTTCTAATGTCAATATTCTGATCTCAAATTTACTTGATATTGCTAGGATTTTCATATTTGAGATATTATATGCTTAAGTGTTCAATGATTATTATGATTTCATTTTTGTAAAAGACACCTCAATGGATTGAGAGGAAAAAATATTTATAAATGACTCATGATATCATCTACTAATCTAATCTATGTGAAATTTTATAATTACGGAAATTTGAGATAACTTTATATAAAAATATCTACAATCCCAAATAAAACAGGAAAATAATGTACGCGCTATAACTATATGTCTATGTAATTATTATTATTTTGGTCCTTTTGTGATTCATTTATTCAAAAAGTGAATCATGATCGTGATGGCTGCAATATATCCACTCAATACTTGTTGCCGTAAATAATGTTAAAAGAAGAAATGAACTTAATTTGGTAATGCTATTCCCACTGGTTTCTGACTCCATCCATCAATCAAGAACTATAGTCCCTATATAAGATGATAGACGGAGTCTTAATTAAGTTATTATAATTAATTCAAAGGGTTGATATAATGTTATAAAATTTTGTTGTATTTATATAAATGAGAATGATTTATTTAACAGAAAAAATTATTTTTGATTTTTATTTGTGCAAAATTTTCTTTGACTAATGATAATTATAAATCACAAGTTGAATTAGTTTATGACCTAATAAATTAAGAGATTTCTTGTGTCGGACCCGGGAAAAAAAGAAGTTCTTATAATTGGTTGAATGTCATATTGTATAAGCAACTAAAATTTTTGGTTGTGAATTGTAATTGTCTTCCATATGCTTCAGATAAATAAATAGTACGACTTTTCTTGTAACAAGACTGTAATGTTGCGTTTAGAATAGCATATTTGATAAAAGTTTGCAACTTAATTGGGACTAAGGAAATATAATGAACCGTGCAAAACAAATTGTTCTCGGCACCAACGACACAAAAAGACAAAATGAAGGAAATGGAATGAAGAGTGAAGCGAGAAATTGAGTGACATTTCTTTTTTATTGGGTCAATGATCAGCAGTAAGGATATCTTTGATTGGCTGATTATAGTATGAAAGTTAGAATTAAAGAATGCAAATGAAAATTTATTGTCTCCCTGCTTAGTGGAGGTAGAGGAGAAGATGAGAAAAAGCATTATATTATTTTTAGCTTCCTTTACAATATGCTAAATATTATTTTCACCAATTACATAAATCTATTAATGCACGATTTATTTTACTTAACCTATAAAGTTTGAATTTTAGGTATGGCAATGGCATTTAATATCAAGAAAATAAGGGAAAGAGTTTTATCCTCAATAATATTATTACTTAATTCAAGGAAAATTATCTTTCATAAAATATTTATATATATTCTAAAAAACAGAAAATTATCTTTGCATGACACAATATAAGTTACTAAATAAGTTGATTGTATATAAAATAAAATATTTCTTAAAATGTGAATTTTGGAACTAAGTCAATTTTAAAAGTTAGCTCATAAAATAAGAATTATCTTTCTATGTATATACTCTATCTTAATATTATTGTTAATTGATATGAAATTTAGATTTTTTCCAATAATATTAATGATACACTATTTTTAATTTATTAATAATTGAATATCATATCTAGTTTGTTAAATAACAAAAATCTTTTGTTTTACTTGCCAAATCTATTTAGTGACTCACATTAATTTTTTATTTATTAATAAATAATATATGAATGTATTGTTTATATTTCTGACATTTATATTTTATTAAATCATCTTTTATATATATATATATATATATATATATATATATATATATATATATATTCCGTTTATGATGTGAGAGTTAAAAACTTCAACACTCAAAAGAATTTTAAATGGCTTGTGGAATGAGGGAGTAGTTTGATAATAATTAGTGTCGGCTAAGGAGGTAGGGATGGGGTTTTGTGTGTAAAGAGGGATTTGTTAGCAGATTTTAGTTAATGTCTTGGGTTCCTTCTTGTTGTGTAGTGCGGTTTATTGGACCAATGGATAGGAGCATTTTATCGGTCTTCAGCATTTTTTTTTGTACAACAAAGAAAAAGAGAGTTCACTTCTCATGCTATTATCTTTATAAACATTTTTGAAAGAGTTATACATCTCTCAATGTGCTTGCATTATCTTGGTAGGTTATTTTGGATAAATTATCAATTTAAGTTAGGGTGAATGACTATTTTGATTTCTAAATATGTAAATTGGTGATAATTTATTGTTTACATGTATAAATAGTATAATAATTATATGATGTACCATTTATGAGACTATTATGTCATTAAGTTATAATGTTAAATGTTCAATTTAATATTAAGTTGTAAAATTCACTATTAATTTGTCATTAAGTTCACCAATTTTTTTCTACTTTGTGTAGTGGCAAATATTAATGGAATGCAGTTCATGCATGATATGGATTTTTTGGGTATGTCTAATGATATTTTTGCTAGCAATATCTAGTTAATTAGATTTTTTAAGAAGGAAAAAGTTGTGTCTTTTTCGTCATTATTTTTGGTTCTTAGTGATTTAGTCTTCATGGAGTATGTGTAACAAAATCGTGTTTTGGGATTTCATTTTGATTTTAATGGTGTTTTGTACTTGAAAAATGTTAATTTGTGAACATGATTTACGGGTAAGATGCATGGCCAAGCGTCAATGCTTTTTTTTGAAACAACTAATTGTATTAATATATAATAAAAATAACAGAAAGAGGATAATAGGTATCATATACCAGAAGTACCGTACCCAACAGGGCACCCACAATTACTGAGAACCAAAAATCCTATTCCCACTGTTCAACATGCCAATAAGCCATAAGGCAAACTCGTAACCCACCAAATTATAATTTATACAAGTATCCCACCTTATCATTACCCCCTAGGCACCACATACCAACAAAATAACATCACACACTACGCACCAACTGTGACCCCAAAAACTAGAGCATAACATGACCATCCCTCCAACATTTACATTCACGTAGATATTAAGCAGGAAGCTGGATTTGAAATCCATTGTGCACAAGAAAAACCTGATCCTTCCAATGTCCCTTTTAACCAAGACCAAATCCAAAAAGTAATGTCATCCATGAGCTTCCCATAATCGAAAATACCTCCCTAAAAATGCATTTGTTCCTGCAATTCTACACCATCCAAACAACCGCACACCATGCAAGTAATGTTGTAAAAAATGTATTTGGGGATCAACTGGAAGGACCAAAACTAGTTCTAACCATGGGTAAAAAGTATCCCATGCCCTCCTTAACATTCTACAGGAAAAAAAATAAGTGCCTCACCGTTTCTTCCTCCAAGTTACAGAATATGCATTGGCCACTTGAATTTGGTACTTCAATATTTATTCTACGTAGATTTGAAGTCGTGGGTAGTCTGTCAAGACATAACCTCCAAATAAAGGGTTGAACCTTTAGAGGCACTTTTGTCTTCCAAACCTCTTGAAACAACTCAATTTGTTCACTACCAACAATTAAGTTATAATGCAAACATTCTTTTAATGCAAACAAGCTTCCAATGACCCTTGAATTCGAGAATAATTACCTATTTATAAAGCAAACATTCTTTTAATGCATTTGTTAAATTTTACTTATTTAAGTAAGGACCTAGGTAGACCTCTCTTTGGGATTCCTTCATCATGTTTCAATGTAATTTGACATTCATCATGTTTATCCTCTGCATTGTGTATTGACTGAGACTCAAGGAATCCATACACGAAGCCATGACCCAACCTTATTCTCGACTCATCCATAAACCTATTTTTAAGATTACAAATGATAATTGTTAATCATATATATCATAAGGAACATTAATTATTAGTTAATGAAAGTAGACCTTGAAAAAGAAATTACTTACATCATCCACAACTGTAGTACAAATAAGTTCAAACATTTGTCACATGATATTATTTCATCTACATAAGAGAATATGTTATGAAGAAGGAGCTTCTACATTCAAAATCCCAAATTTAGTCCCATCCCACAATAACTCAAGAGGCTTCTCGTAAAGATTATACAAATTTTGAATCAAATCAACTAAGGGATCAATTCCACCAACAGAAGTTGGCCTATGAATAGGTCAACCTATTTCTTTTGACAGATATGTGAATCCTATTTAGTTAATAAACATAATAATTAACCTAATGTTAGTAAAGAGTTTTTAACAATATAAGAATGTCTTAATATCGTTAAACATAAATAAATACTTAATGTGAAACATGTTTCACAAGATGTCTTGGGCATGCAATGAATGTGTCAAGGGCATGCCTCATATACTAAACCTCTGACGTGGGAAAAAGGACTTGAGTGTTACTGTCGTAAACTTTTCCAACACTCACCTTGACCACATCATCTGCATAAGGCACATTGTGTATGGTGGACGCTCCCTCATATAGTTTTCCCAGGGCCACCAGGCTGGTAGAATGATCATCTTGAATGTACAAGCCCATAGTAGGACTCACATCAACAACATGTTCTTTCCCTGATGGATTGATAGAAGTATTAGCACAACTTCCCTTTATGCTGACATGTGCACCAAATAATTGTATATCTACCTCAATGGGGGGTGAGTGTTGGGATGTCATTTGGCTAAACTCCTTTTTCCTGAAACTTCTTTCTAATTCCCTATGATAAATTACATAAAATTTCAGCTAATTATAAAAATCAAATTATAAATTTCAATTTCAATTTAAAAAAAAAAAACACTCAGATATAACCTGCCAATTAGGGTTTTTGTGACTTACAACAAATTTCTCCCATGTTTGTGGATCCAGACCATACTTAAAATAAGAAGCCTAATTGTCTTTTCTGTCATTGTCTACATATACATATTTAGTAGCCAGGGATGACTTAAATTGCCTTCATCCAATGACCACTAATGACATCACCTTCTTCTTGACATTGGATGCTTTTGGGATATCAAATTTTCCCTGCATCAGAAATTGTTATGTAAGAGTTAGTGAATCACAAAGTTTTCTACTTAAATTAAACAAATTGAAAAACATAAATAGTTAAGTGGACATACCAAAATGCCATCCCATATTAGATTCTTTAGAGATTCTGGTACAACTTTCCAATTGGAATGGACAATAGGAATCTTTTCTCGAGCTATCACCCCAAATAGTTGTGGAACTTCTCTTTATGTGAGCCTGAACCTCTCCCAATGGCAGGATTGACATTAACCATTAGCCTGGGCTAATCCAAGTCTCTTACAGTCAAGCTTCTTAGTCGTGTGGATTATCTACTTCTCCTAAACATACACTCTGAAGGATCTGATGAATGGGAGGGAACCTTGGGGTGCTACCATGACTCTTTGCAAATAAAACAAATTTAGCATTAACATCAATTGCAAAGATAAAAAAGTAATAAATTGTAAATATGCAAATTTAAAAAATTGATTACATATTATGTAATATCATAAACATTACTTTCATATAACACAGTTACATAGGAATGTTCTCCAATATACCTTTATCATGATCATTAGGATTTGCATGTACATCATCCATTTCATGTTCTTCAATTATGGAAGACATTCACATGGAGAAAGAAGTTGTCTAACAAATATCAAGTGTTGAATCATTATTTTGGTGACTAATACCACTTGTTCTTCCTTGTAGAACCATTGACCATCCCGAGTCACACAAATCTTGGACATAAAACTCCTGTCTTGCTTATTCTGCCATGATGAACGACCGGTCCTTGTAAGCAACCTTATGAAGGTCTACAAAAGTAAATCCCATTTCATCTTGATGCACATTGATATTTCCATTAACCCACTTAAACTTAAAAATAGGCACTTTGAATTCACTATAGTCAAGCTCCCAGATTTCTTCAGTCACTCCAAAGTAAGGCATGGAATCTTGAATCGGGTTGTTATCTAATGCACTACAAAAGTGTTCGTTATCTGCTTCAAGGCTCACCCCACTGTTCTGCACGCTACTTTTATCATCTGTGACTTTGTGTAGAAGGAATAGTTGTTGATATCATATCCCTTCCAAATGGGGACATTGAAATTTGGTCCAATAGCTAGCAGTTTAATATTTTAGAAGCACTATCATCATCAATGATTGTTTCTTTAAACCAATTTATGAAACTTCTATTATGCTCTTGCAACACCTTCAACAAGTTCATTTTTGGGTGAGTAGTTGTTAGAAATTGTTTGTTAGTATCTATGTATGGAAGAAACTCTTGAGTGTTATTCTTGTGTACCCATACCTCTCTGTCTCTCATCATGACTAGTTAGAGGAAGCCTAACAAGTTTCATTGTTTTAGTGTACTCTAAATAAAACTAAATAGATTCTTCAGCAACGTACCTTTCAACAATGGATGCTTTTGGTAGATATTGATTCTTGGTATAACCTTTTAAGACCTTCATGTACCGCTCAATCGAATACATCCATTGTAAAAAATCGGGACCACACAACCTGATCTCCCTCACTAGATAAACAATTAAGTGAACCATGTTAGATACAGGGGGAGCATGAAGATGGATCAACATAAATGCTGAAGATGGATGAGTGTTTTAGCTTTGTACATGCCATTCAATTGAAGGAATTAGTAATTGCTTGATGTAGGAGAGAATCATCCTATGATCATTTGCATTGCATAAACATTTATTGACTTGCATTCATGATTTTACAAAAGCACATTATTTGTGAAAAAGGTTTAAGATTTCATGATTGCATCAAAGCAAAAGTGTTCATGGTTTCAAGTTTTTGGAAAAAATATTTTGGACTGTGTTAATCGATTACCACATATTGGTAATCTATTACTTGAGCCTTGAAGAACACTTTAATCCATTACCAACATTAAGTAATCGATTACTCAGTACAAACTTAGAACAGAACATGACTGTGATAATCGATTACCACTTATCCGTAATCGATTACTTAGTTCATTTATGAAAAGAAGTATCCTTGTAGTAATCGATTACAGGTTGAAATAATCGATTACTTTGTTCATATATCCTTTCTAGAAAATTGATGAACATTTTAATTGATTAAATTTGTTTTCAATCAATTACATTGGACATTTTAATCGATTACCTTGACTATTTAATTGATTACATTCAATTACAACTATTTTTTATAAATAGCTGATGGATTTTCTGAAACTTACACAAGATAAAACACATTACTCTACGAAATTTTCAAAGTTTTCAGAAGCCTTCTGAAAGTGAGAAAGGATATTCTGAGTTCTAAAGTTCTTGTCCCACATATTCAAAGCTTCACGGTGTATTGAAAGATTTCTTTGGCAAGATTTCAAAGAAGCTTTTGGAGAGGAAGTTCTGAAACTTGTTTTTCATTTTCAACTCTGATTGGTAAACCATATTCATTCATATTCATTGGACCATCAGGTTGTCTCTCTCCATTAACTTTGCTTGTAAATTCGTTCTTGGATTTTGGTTGTTTGTAACTATTACAAAAGGTTCTTGAAGCTTTTTCTAGAGTGGATTTCTCTAGAGGGAAAGAGTAGAGAAGAGTTCTCTATGTTTTGATAACTAGGAGTCTAATAAGGTTTTAGATTTTCGTTCTTTATCTAGGTTTGATAAAAGGGTTATTGTTATAAAGCTTGTAAGAACTGAAATTTGTGAATAGTGGAACTCTAATCTAGTTTTGATTAGAAGAACTGGATGTAGCTTCTCTTGTTGAGAGGTGAACTAGTATAAGTTCTTGTGTTGATATCTATCTTTTAATATCTTCTTGCTATCTTGATCTGTGATTCTTGGTAAATTCTTTATTACTCAACAAGTTAAGGTTTTGTTTTTGTATTCTTGGACCGAGTGGTTTGATTGATGGAAGCATTCTTGGTTTAATTGTGATAAAGGTCCTTTAACTATGATTTTCTAAAGATTTTAAAAAGGCCAAGTTTAAACCAATTCACCCCCCTCTTGGTTATTGTGAGTATTCATATTGTTTTCAATTGGTATTAAAAGCAGGTTCTTAAGTGTTATTCAAGGTCACTATCTTTCTTTAAAAGAAAATGAATACCACACAAATCACCTTCAAGGAGGGTGCCTCCCTCAATCATCCTCCGATGTTTGAAGGAGAGCATTTCATTTTTTGGAAAAATAGAATGCATATTTTCATTCAATCAAATGACCTAGGTGCTTGGAATGCAATAGAAAAAAGGTCCTTTGGTTCTTATGAAAACTGTTGGTAATAATATGATCAAAGAATGGGATGAGATGACATATGCTGAAAAGATAGTTGTTCAATATGATTTTCAAGCTAAGAACATGATTACTTCTGCACTTTCTTCTGATGAATTCTTTAGAACTGTTAGGTGTAAAAGTGCAAAGGAAATGTGGGAGATGTTGGAAGTAACTCATGAAGGAACAAATGAAGTAAGAAGATCAAGGAAGCATGCCTTGATTCATTAGCATGAGATGTTCAAGATGAACACCACAGAAAACATATCTCAGCTCTAAACAAGATTCACTCACATTGTAAATCATCTTCTTAGTCTTGGGAAGACATTTGATGTTGAAGAGTTAAACATGAAAATTTTGAAGTGTCTAACAAGACCATGGCAACCAAAAGTGACAACTATCAAGGAATCAAAAGATCTATCGAAAATGTATATGGCTGCATTATATGGTAAGCTTCTTGAGTATGAATTAGAAATGTCTCAACTAACACATGCAGAAGATGCAGATAAGAAACACAAAAGTGCCTTGAAAGTTGCATCCTCTAAGGTGGATAAAGAATAAGACTCAAGTGAAGAAGATGGTGATGAGAACATGAACCTAATAGTTAAAAAATTCAGCAAGTTCATGAGAAAGAACAAGAACAGAAAGTTCACAAAGTTCAACAACAACAACAACAAAAAGAATAACAACAACACCAATTTCACTTGCTTTGAATGTGGTAAGCCTGACCACATTAAATCTGAATGTCCTATCTTTTTGAAGAAGCAATTAGGTGAAAAGAAGGCAAAGAAAGAAGGAAAGCCCAAAAGAGCCTATATAGCATGGGAAGACAATGACTCAAGACCTTCTGAATCATTAAGTGAGAATGAAGAAGCAAATATATGTCTCACCTCCACAATAAGTGAAGATGAAGACTTCTCAAGTGCTGAAACAGAGGTAAATTCTGAATTTGATCAAGTTGTTGATGCTTTCCATGAAATGCATGAAGAAGCTCAAAAGCTTGATAAATCCAACAATAGGCTAAAAGGAAATCTTAGATGGCATGTCACAAAACTTGCAAAAATGTAAACAGAAATTTGTAACTTGAAAGAAGAAAATGAAAAACTTGTTTCAAGCTACAAAATGAATGGATGTATATTTGCTTCTTCTTCATCAAATGTAGACAAATGCAAAGCTTTACAAAAAGAGTTTGATGATTTCAAAAAGAGTCAAGGTGAAAAATACATGTCACTGCTTTCTGAAAATTCTTACTTAGTTGATCTATTGAAAAGACTCTATAGAGGAAAATGTAGTCTAGATCAAATGCTAAGTGTTCAAAAATATGCTGGTGATACTTCTGGTTTGGGTTACAAACATCAAGCAAAACCTTTTGGAAAAACCAAGTTTGTACCACCAAAACAAAAGAATCAAAGAGTTGTTTCAAAAACAAAGTTTAATCAAATGACTCATTTTGAAATATCATCCAAAGTTGTAACTTGTAACTATTTCATGAAGAAAGGTCACACATCTCATAGGTGCTATGTTAGGAGATTCTATGTGCCTAATGGAGATTGCATTTGGGTTCCAAAGAAAAAGAAAATAGCTAACCCCAATGGACCCAACCTCAATTGGGTACCTTCCTTTGTCACTTGATTTGAATTTTGCAGGTGTGTCTAAGAGAAAAATTATCATTATGGTATCTTGATAACGAAGGCTCTAGACATATGACAGGTGATATGTCCATGCTTACAAATTTGACTCTTAAAGATGAAGGATTTACCACTTATGGAGACAATCACAAAGGAAAGATAGTTGGAGAGGGAAATATAGGAGACAACTTTAAAACCAAGATCAGAAATGTTGTCTATGTGGAAGGTTTAAAGCACAATCTCCTAAGTATAAGCCAACTATGTGATAAAGGATTCAAAGTTTCATTCAATGACAATTGCTGTTTGATATGTGACGGTCAAACCGGTGAGGTGATTCATGTAGGTAAAAGAAAAGGTAATATCTATTTACTCTCTGTAGAAAATGCATTCATTCACAACACTAATTGCCTAATAAGTAAAGTTGATGAATCTTGGCTATGGCATAGAAGGGCAAGTCACATTAACATGCATCATATGAACAGGCTTATAAGAAAAGACTTGGTCATTGGCTTACCTAAACTAAAGTTTGAAAAAGATAAACTATGTGATGCTTGTCAAAAGGGGAAACAAACCAAGATTTCTTTTCAAAAACAAAATGTTGTTTCTACTTCAAGACCCCTTGAATTGCTTCATATGGATTTGTTTGGTCCTTCTAGAATTATGAGCTTAGGAGGTAATTTCTATGGGCTTGTAATTATTGATGACTATTCTAGATTCACATGGACTTTGTTTTTAAGATCCAAGAGTGATGCTTTCATTGCTTTCAGAAAATTAGCCAAACTTGTTCAAAATGAAAAGGGAAGCAAAATTATCTCAATAAGAAGTGATCATGGTGGGAAATTCCAAAATGAGCATTTTGAAAATTTCTGTAAAGAAAATGGAATCAACCACAATTCTTCAGCTCCAAGAATACCTCAGCAAAATGGTGTTGTGGAGAGGAAAAATAGATCTCTAAAAGAAGGAGCTAGAACTCTTCTTAATGAGACAAATTTGCCTAAACATTTTTGGGCTCATGTTGTAAGTACAATTTGCTACACTTTGAATAGATTGCTAATAAGGCCTATTTTAAAGAAAACTCTTTATGAACTATACAAAGGTAGAAAACCAAACATTTCTAACTTGCATATGCATGTTTAATGGATTTTAAACTATTTCAAATGGATGTAAAGAGTGCTTTTCTAAATGGGTATATTGAGGAGGAAATTTATGTTGATCAACCTCCAGGCTTTATTGATTTCAAATACCCAAATAATGTTTTTAAACTAAAGAAAACTCTTTATGGATCAAAACAAGCTCCTAGATCTTGGTATGAAAGATTGAGCAACTTCATGCTTAGACAATCTTTCATAAGAGGACAAGTTGACAAAACCTTGTTTATCAAGAAGCATGACAATGATATCTTATTGGTTCAAGTATATGTTGATGATATAATATTTGGTTCAACTAATCATTCTTTGTGCAAAGAATTTTCTATTTCTATGCAAAATGAGTTTGAAATGTCTATGATGGGAGAATTGACATTCTTTCTTGGACTTCAAGTGAAGCAAATGAAGAATGGAATATTTCTTAGCCAAATTAAATACTGCCTTGAAGTGATCAAGAAATTTGACATGGATAAATGCAAAGATGCTGTTACTCCAATGGCAACCTCAACTTATCTTGATTCAGATGAAAAGGGCAAGAAAGTTGATGAATCAAAGTATAGAGGAATGATAGGATCTCTACTATACTTGATAGTAAGTAGACCTGATATAATGCTAAGTGTATGCTTGTGTGCTAGATATCAAGCTAATCCCAAGGAGTCATATCTCACTGTTGTCAAGAGAATCATCAAATACCTCAAATCAACTCCAAATGTTTGTCTTTGGTATCCAAAAGGTGCATCACTGAATTTAATTGGCTATTCAGATTTTGATTTTGTAGGATGCAAACTTGATAGGAAAAGCACAAGTGGAACATGCCACTTATTGGGAAGCTCATTAATATTATGGTGTAACGACCTAAAATTATTCTAGATGTTATCTTTTTATAGGGTTTAATTTTAAGAAGTTTATATTAGTAAAAATTCTAAAACATATAAATTATAAAAGTTGTTAAACTAATATATATTATACGTAGCCACTGTCCTTGTTACAAAAGTCATTATTAAACAAGTATAGGATTTTCCATACACCAACCTAGTTCATATCTTCATTCCTACACCATCACCAATCCAGGGCATCAAGGAAACTGAGCACCTGGTCACTACATATTGTACTGTATGTAGTATTATATTTTGTTTCACAAATCTCGTACTGGACTTGGAAACATGAATCAACATATTATCAATCAAAATCCATCCATAAGCAAAATACATACCACCTTATGGAAAAATATTGTTATCATAACATCATACATATCACAAGTATGGTTAAACCACCATAAATCTGTACATTTATGCATGTAAATTAGTCCAAATAAATTATTAACCAAAGATTGAAGCCTAGCCTACCTCAAGTGAGTTTGATTTTTGAAACAGAATGAAGTAAGGGCTGTCTTCCTTAAGAAAATCCTCTAAGAAATGAGATCTTGAAAAAGAAAATGGCTGATAGGTGAGGTGGTAGAAGGGAGGCACGGTTAAAGCAAGCAAAGGAGGTAGAAAATGGAAAAGCTTGATGTAAGGAGCAAGTAGTTTATGTGCAAAATTTTTTGAATGCCAAGGCTATATATAATACTCTAATTGGTTCAGATTTAAGGGTTTTAGTTGGCTTAAAACTTATTTTAGAAGTTAGTTTAGTTAGGTCTTAACTAGGTAATCCTTTCATTAGAAGATATTTAACCTTAAGTCTTATCTTGACTTTGACTCTTTTGGTCAAGATTCTTCTAATCATGGTCTTAGGGGCAGCTGGCCTCTCCCACGTGGAAATGGATGACCTAGGGAAGGAAAATGCTTGGTTTAAATTGTTCCACATGCACACAAAAGGCTTAATTAAATCTTTTCACTTCAGCCAATTTTTTTTTACAGCAGCCTATATTGTCAATCTTTGCCTTTGGCTTATTGTTTAAGTGCATTCTTTGTCTTTATTGAGGGATTCTATGTACGTGGATAGATCTTGGACTGAGGCAACCTATGATTTGTCACCCTTTTGGGGCTGAAGATTTTATTACTTGGGCCAAAATCCAAGAGTTGCAAGCTATGCCCAATCCAAAAGGACCAAAAGCTAGAAATACTTAACCAAATAGGGTTCGCTCATTGTTTATTCTGTACCAATCTAGTTGTCCAAAAATTTTAATCTTTTAGTATGTTAAACTATACTTCCTAAGCTTTCTAACAAGGTATGACATGCCTTATTTGGAGTTATAAAACTCAAGATATAGCATTTTTAATCTAGACTTCCAAAACTGCCAGCGAATTCAACTTAGGACAATGACATCTCTTAGTATTTTGGTTATTAGAGGCAGTAAACACCATATATATTTATCTGAAATTTTCATGTGTTATATTTGACATCTATATCTTTAATTCCATATATAATAAGCCTAATTTGGACAAGAATTGAGAGAGAAATAAATTTCTCAATTCGGGTGGCAGAAATGGACAGTTTTGGGCAGCTTGTGAGCAAATAAATTCTATCCTACTTTTCTTGTATCCAACTATTATCACACTCCCATAATTCAATCATAAATATAAAATCAAGAGATAATTTTGAGGATGTTACACATGGCATTGCAAGAAGAAATCGAGTGTTGCTCTCTCAATGGCAGAAGCTGAGTATATAGTTGCTGGAAGTTGTTGTGCACAAAGTTTGTGTCTTACGCAACAACTCCAAGATTTTGGTGTGGAGATGAATGAAATTCCCCTGCTATGTGACAACACAAGTGCAATAAATCTATCAAAGAATCCAGTCATGCACTTAAGGACAAAACACATTGAGATCAGACATCATTTTCTCAGGGATCACATCCAAAAGGGTAACATCAAAATTGAGTTCATTGATACTAATAATAAATTGGTTGATATTTTTACAAAACCCTTATCTAGAGATAGATTCTATGATCTTAGGAACATGCTAGGAATTCTTGATGAGTCTAATATATGATAGCATGCCTTTGATTTGTTTGACTACATGATAAACTCAAATTCTGTTGAAGAAACACTGTTCATACTACATAATTCTTTGTTGTAATCGATTACTACATGTATTAATCGATTATTGATAGTTTAAAAGGATTTTAGAGACAAAAGATCTATTGGGTAATCGATTACCAAGCTTATGTAATTGATTACTTGTCACTTAAAATGCATTTTCAAAATATAATTTTTTATTATAGTGTATTTTCAATGCATTTCAAAATAAGCACTTACCTAGAGTAATCGATTACACAAGGAAATTAATCGATTACCTGTTGTATGAATGCAATCCAGAAATAGAAAACATCTGGAGTAATCGATTATGCTATCGAATTAATCGATTACCTATTGCATAAAGATTTTTCTGAAACAACTTTTCACTGGAGTAATCGATTACCATACTTAAGTAATCGATTATCTATGGTGCTTTTGGAAAACTGCACTATTTTCAAAAAAATCTTAATTGACATATCTTATCTTAAATTCAAATTCGAATTTGTGTCAGTACCATTTAACCTCTTGAAAGACGAAAATAGTTGTTACAAGGTTTTAAAATTCAAAATTTAACCTACAAAAACTCTTTATATATATAGCTTTCCAAAGTGAATCAATTCACACCTGAACCAATCTCTTTCTTCTCTACAAAACTAAGCAAAATTTTTGTGCTCTGCCTCCTTCTTATAATCATACCCTTTGCCAATTCATTCTTCAACCCTCAAACACCATGTCTACCTCAAAAAAGAACCAAAACCAGCAAGAGGAAGGCTAGAGAATCCTCTAGTATTGCTGTGAACAGGCTCTCTATCTGGTTCACAAATGAAACAGAGAGAATGAACTACATGCAGTTCAATGTCACCAAGCTAGTCATGACTCACAAGTATCTTGAGCTTGACTGGTTTATCAATGAGGGATTTCAATTCCCTGGTATGTTAGAGGCTCAAGGATTGAGGAAATTCCTTGAATTGAAGGGCACTTTCTACCTTGAGTTGGTAAAGGTATTCCTACCTGTGCTAAGGCCAGCATGGATAGGGTTCTTCATTCCCAAGTGAATGGAGTTCCCATGGTGATTGGTGAAGAAGTATGGTTTATTGTGGCTAGGATCTCCTCTGCATGAGTGAGGAGATTTGATGAAGAAATTGGGGGCTACAATAAGATTGACACATACAGGGGTATGTTGTTGGATCCCCAAGTTAGATTGAAGCCTAGATTAGGTATTGGAAATATGATTGGGGAAGATAGGTTGCGCATTACATCATAACCTATATCCTTACCCCAAGGTCCACAAACCATGCCAAAATCACAGATGATGGTTTACAATTGGTATATGGCATGAAGACCTCAACTCAGATTAACTGGGTTCTTGTTGTTGTTGAAACTATGTTGAAAGTGTTGGATATAGGGGGAGTAGGAAGAAGATCAAGTAAAAGACAAAGCTTAGAAGAAAGATTTTAGCTTTTCACAAGCCAGAGCATTTGTAATTTGGTTAAGTGTATGAGAGGCTAGTCTTATGATCCTTGCATTGCATGAACATGATCATTAACATGCATACGTAATTTTACTAAAGCAATAAAGATGTTCATGTTTTCAAAAGAAATTAATTTATCATGGTTAAGTTTTTGGAAAAACAAAATATCACTGCTTTAATCGATTACACAAGGATATAATCGATTACCAGCTTCTGTTAGATTCTGGAAAAGCCATCTAGAACACTTTAATTGATTACTCGCTACTCGTAATCGATTACATAGCGCAAAATGTAAATAATGATTATCTATCTTAATCGATTACCACATTCTGTGATCGATTACCTAGGCTTATTCTGAAAATTGCACATGAATGCCTTAATTGATTACTAGATTTTGTAATTTATTACATAAGCCTATTCCAAAACTGAACGTGTCTGCTTTAATCGATTACGACTCGTATTAATCGATTACATTGTTCATTATATTTTCCAGATTGAGCAAAGAACATTTTAATCGATTATCTAGAAGATTAATCGATTACATATGATAATTCAATCGATTATTATGGCAATTTAATCGATTACATTCAATTATTGAAGTTGGTTATAAATAGACTGTGGGTTTTTCTGAAACAAACACTTCTTGACTTCCAAATTTCAAAGCATTCATAAGGCTTCTTAAAGTTAGAAAGGATATTCTGAGTTAGATAAGTTATTGTCCCACTCTTTTAAATCTTTATGGTGCGTTGAAAGATTTTCTTGGGCAAGGTTTTCAAAGAAGTTTTTGGAGAGAAAGTTCTGAAATTGATTTCTTCATTTCAACTCTGATTGGTAAATCATATTCATTCATATTCATTGGATCATCAGGTTGTCTTTCTCCGTTAACTCTTGTTGTAAATTTGTTTCTAAATTCTTGGTTGTTTGTAACTATTGTAAAGGGTTCTTGAAGCTTTTTCTAGAGTAGGTTTCTCTAGAGCGAAGAGTAGAAAAGGATTCTCTATGTATTGGTCGCTAGGAGTCTAATAGGGTTTTAGATTTCTATTCTTTATCTAGGTTTGATAAAGGGTGATTGTTGTAAAGGTTGTAAGAACTGAAATTTGATAATAGTGGAACTCTAATCTAGTATTGATTAGAAGAACTGGATGTATCTTCTCTTGAGAAATGAACCAGTATAAATTCTTGAGTTGTTCTCTATTCCTTAATCTATTCTTGTTATCTTGATCTATGGTTCTTGGTGATATCTACATTACTCAACAAGTTATGATTTAAGTAATTGTTTTCTTTGGCTGAGTGGTTTGATTAATTTGAGGCATTCTTGTTTTAATTGTGATTAAGATCCTTGAAACTCTAATTCTCTATAGAATTTTAAAAGGCCAAGTTTAAATCAATTCACCCATTCTCTTGGTTATTGTGTGTATTCCTATTGTTTTCAATTGGTATCAAGAACAGGTTCTTGAGAGTTATTCAAGATCACTATCATTCTTTAAAAAGAAAAATGAATACCACACAAATTACCTTCAAGGAGGGTGCCTCCCTCAATCGTCCTCCGATGTTTGAAGGAGAGCACTTCAGTTTTTGGAAAAATAGAATGCAAATCTTCATTCAATCAAATGACCCAGATGCTTGGAATGGAATAGAAAAAGGTCCTTTGATTCCTATAAAAATTGTTGGTAATGATATGATTCCCAAAGAATTGGATGAAATGACAGTTGCTGAAAAGAGAGTTGTCCAGTATGATTTCAAAGCTAAGAACATTATTACTTTTACACTTTCTTCTGATGAATTTTTTAGAACTATTAGATGCAAAAGTGCAAAGGAGATGTTGGAAGTAACCCATGAAGGCACAGATGAAGTAAGAAGATCAAGGAAGCATGCCTTGATCCATGAGTATGAAATGTTCAAGATGAACACCACAGAAAACATACCTCAACTTCAAACATGATTCACTCACATAGTAAACCATCTTCTTGGTCCTTGAAAGATTTTTGATGCTGAAGAGTTGAACATCAAAATCTTGAAGTGCCTCACAAGACCGTGGCAATCACAGGTGACAGCAATCAAAGAATCAAAAGATCTATCCAAAATGTCCATGGCTGCACTTTTTGGTAAGCTTCTTGAGTATGAACTTGAAATGTCACAACTAACCAATGCAGAAGATGCAAACAAGAAACATAAAAGCATAGCGTTGAAAGCTACATCCTCTAAAGTGGAAAAGGAAGAAGACTCAAGTGAAGAAGGTGAAGATGACAACATCAATCTAATTGTCAAAAAGTTCAACAAGTTCATGAGAAGAAACAAGAACAGAAAGTTCATCACAAAGTTCAGCAACAACAACAACAAAAAGAATAACAACAACAACAACACAAACTTCACTTGCTTTGAATGTGGTAAGCCTGGTCACATTAAATCTGAATGTTCCATCTTTTTGAAAAAGCAACAAGGTGAAAAGAAGACAAAGATAGAAGGAAAGCCTAAGAGAGCCTATATAGCGTGGGAAGACAATGAGTCAACAACTTTTGAATCATCAAGTGAGAATGAAGAAGCAAATGTATGTTTCACTTCCACAATAAGTGAAGATGATGAATTCTCAAGTGCTGAAACAAAGGTAAAATTTGAATTTGATTAAGTTGTTGATGCTTTCCATGAAATGCATGAAGAGGCTCAAAAGCTTGCAAAATCCAATAATAGGCTAAAAGGAAATATTAGATGGCATGTCACAAAACTTGCAGAAATGCAAACTGAAATTTGTAACTTGAAAGAAGAAAATGAAAAATTTGTTTCAAGCAACAAAATGAATGGATGTGTATGTGCTTCTTCTTCATCAAATGTTGACAAATACAATGCTTTGCAGGAAGAGTTTGATGAGTTCAAAAAGAGTCAAGGTGAAAAACATATGGTAGTACTTTCAGAAAATAATTACTTGGTTGATCTTTTGAAAAGACTTCATAAAGAAAATGCAATCTAGCTGAAATGCTAAGTGTGCAAAAATATGTTGGAGATACTTCTGGATTGGGTTACAAACATGGATCAAAATCCTTTGGAAAAACCAAGTTTGTACCTCCAAAACAGAAAAATCAAAAAGCTTTTTCAAAAACAAAGTTTAATCATATGACTTAATTTGAAAGAGCATCAAGAGTTGTAACTTGTAACTATTGCATGAAGAAAGGTCGCACATCTAATAGGTGCTACGCTAGGAGATTCTATGTGCCAAATGGAGATTGCATTTGGGTGCCAAAGAAAAAGAAAATAGCTAACCCCTATGGACCCAACCTTAATTAGGTACCTTCCTTTGTAAATTGATTTGAATTTTGTAGGTGTGTCTAAGAGTAAAATCATCATTATGGTATCATGCAGTGGATGCTCTAGACACATGGCCGGTGACATATCAATGCTCACAAATTTGATTCTTAAAGATGAAGGATTTGTCACTTACGGAGACAATAACAAAGGAAAGATAGTTGGTGAAGGAAATATAGGAGACAACTTTAAAACGAAGATCAGAAATGTTCTCTATGAGGAAGGTTTAAAGCACAATCTTCTAAGTATAAGCCAACTATGTGACAAAGGATTCAAAGTGTCATTCAATGACAATTGCTGTATGATATGTGATGGTCAAACCGGTGAGGTGATTCATATAGGTAAAATAAAAAGTAATATCTATTTACTCTCTATAGATCATGCATTCATTCACAACACTAATTGCCTAATAAGTAAAATTGATGAATCTTAGCTATGGCATAGAAGGGAAAGTCACATTAACATGCATCATATGAACAAGCTTATAAGCAAAGACTTAGTCATTGGCTTACCCAAACTAAAGTTTGAAAAGGAGAAACTATGTGATGCTTGTCAAAAGGGGAAATAAACAAAGAATTCTTTTCAAAGTAAAAATGTTGTTTCTACTTCAGGACCCCTTGAATTACTTCAAATGGATTTGTTTAGTCCTTCTAGAACTATGAGTTTAGGAGGTAACTTCTATGGACTTGTGATTGTTGATGATTACTCTAGATTCACATGGACTTTGTTTTTAAGATCCAAGAGTGATGCTTTCAATGCTTTCAGAAATTTAGCCAAACTTGCTCAAAATGAAAAGGGAAGCAAAATTATCTCAATAAGAAGTGATCATGGTGGAAAATTCCAAAATGAACATTTTGAAAAATTCTGTGAAGAAAATGCAATCAACCACAATTTTGCAGCTCCAAGAACACCCCAGCAAAATGGAATCAACCACATTTTGATTAAGTGTATGAGAGGTTAATCTTACGATCCTTGCATTGCATGAACATGATCATTAACATGCATACATAATTTTACTAAAGCATTAAAGATGTTCATGTTTTCAAAAGAAATTAATTTCTCATAGTTAAGTTTTTGGAAAAATAAAATATCACTACTTTAATCAATTACACAAGGATATAATCGATTATCAGCTTCTGTTAGATTCTGGAAAAGCCATGTAGAACACTTTAATCGATTACTGGCTACTCGTTATCAATTACATAGCGCAAAATGTAAATCATGATTATCTGTCTTAATCGATTACCACATTCTGTAATCGATTACCTAGGCTTATTCTGAAAATTGCACATGAATGCCTTAATCGATTACCACATTTTGTAATTCATTACATAAGCCTATTCCAAAACTGAACGTGTCTTCTTTAATCGATTACGACTCCTATTAATCGATTATGTTGTTCGTTATATTTTCTAGATTGAGCAAAGAACATTTTAATCGATTATCTAGAAGATTAATCAATTACATATGATAATTTAATTGATTATTATGGCGATTTAATCGATTACATTCAGTTATTGAAGTTGGTTGTAAATAGACTATGAGTTTTTCTAAAACAAACACTTCTTGACTTCGAAATTTCAAAGCATTCATAAGGCTTCTTAAAGTTAGAAAGGATATTCTGAGTTAGATAAGTTATTGTCCCACTCTTTTAAATCTTCATGGTGTGTTGAAAGATTTTCTTGGGCAAGGTTTTCAAAGAAGCTTTTGGAGAGAAAGTTCTGAAATTGATTTCTTCATTTCAACTCTGATTGGTAAATCATATTCATTATCAGGTTGTCTCTCTCCGTTAACTCTTGTTGTAAATTCATTTCTAAATTCTTGGTTCTTTGTAACTATGGTAAAGGATTCTTGAAGCTTTTTCTAGAGTAGGTTTCTCTAGAGGGAAGAGTATAGAAGGGTTCTCTATGTATTGATCACTAGGAGTCTAATAGGGTTTTAGATTTCTATTCTTTATCTAGGTTTGATAAAGGGTGATTGTTGTAAAGGTTGTAAGAACTGAAATTTGATAATAGTGGAACTCTAATCTAGTGTTGATTAGAAGAACTGGATGTAGCTTCTCTTGAGAAGTGAACCAATATAAATTCTTGTGTTGTTCTCTATTCCTTAATCTCTTCTTGTTATCTTGATCTATGGTTCTTGGTGATATCTACATTACTCAAAAAGTTCTATTTTAAGTAATTGTTTTCTTGGGCTGAGTGGTTTGATTGATTTGAGACATTCTTGTTTTAATTGTGATTAAGATCCTTGAAACTCTGATTCTCTAAAGAATTTTAGAAGGACAAGTTTAAACCATGTCACCCCCTCCCTTGGTTATTGTGTGTATTCCTATTGCTTTCAGAAAGCTTCAAGATTAATCAGCTATCACTTTCCATATGTTGTGTTAATCTCTAGATTCATAGATTATTTTAAGATTGATGTCTCTAATGAGATTGTAGACAACACCATAAACATCACCAACCTCATCAGAGAAAAGCACCTCAACAAGCTTGGCTTGAGTAAGACACCCAATGGGTGGCTAATGGCTAGTGAACAAGCTCCACAAGAGGAAGCTGATGAAGGTGAAGAAGCTGAAGAGGAAGAGGATGCTAGAGTTGGTCCTGCACAACAACAATGGACACCATTTGAATAATTAATAATTCAGAAGATGGATGCTGTGTTGGCTTTGCATCATGAGCATAAAGCTGAAACTAATTCATCTTTGGGAGAAATTTCCTATAGGCTAGAAATTTTAGAGACTAGGATGGTTCTCAAAGATTATGGCCTTCTCTAGTTTTTGTTTGATGTAATTGTTTGCTTATGGTGTTTCTGCTTTCTTAATTCAGTCGCTATGTTTCTTTTGATATGTTTTTGTTTTGTTCCTTTTGTACTACCTTTTTGATTAATGTATATATATGTCCTTTTCTTGCTTATCTTATGCTCATCAATATTAGTTTTTGTCTTTGATAAGCCAAAAGGGGGAGAAAAGGTCTTAAAGAAAATATTGAATATAAAAGGTATTAAGGAAACATATATACTTAACGTGATGTACTTAAACAAAGAAAAAAAGGGATATACATGTTGCTCATTATCTTAATCAATGTAAAATTACATAAGATAGGGGAGCATATACATACATATAAATGTAAATTGTTTATGCAAAGTATACTTGACACTTGTCTTGGCAAGAAGCTGATTTCATTTTCAGATTATCAAGTAAAAGCTCCTGAAAATCAACTCCTTTAAAAGAACTCCAAGGTTCAACATGTTCAATTGATGTTTGGCATGATCAAAGCAAAAAAGGGGGAGATTGATAGATACAGGGGGAGCATGAAGATGGATCAAGATATATGCTGAAGATGGATGAGTGTTTTAGCTTTGTACATGTCATTCAATTGAAGGCATTTGTAATTGCTTGATGTAGGAGAAAATCATCCTATGATCCTTTTCATTGGATAAACATTTACTGACTTGCATTCATGATTTTACAAAAGCACATTATTTGTGAAAAAGGTTTAAGATTTCATGATTGCATCAAAGCAAAAGTGTTCATGGTTTCAAGTTTTTGGAAAAACCATTTTGGATTGTGTTAATCGATTACCACATATTGGTAATCTATTACTTGAGCCTTGAAGAACACTTTAATCGATTACCAACATTAAGTAATCGATTACTCAGTACAAACTCAGAACAGAACATGACTGTGATAATCAATTACCACTTATCCGTAATCGATTACTTAGTTCATTTGTGAAAATAAGTATCCTTGTAGTAATTGATTACAGGTTGAAATAATTGATTACTTTGTTCATATATCCTTTCCAGAAAACTGATGAACATTTTAATCGATTAAATTTGTTTTCAATCAATTACATTGGACGTTTTAATCGATAATCTTGACGATTTAATAGATTACATTTAGTTACAACTGTTTTTTATAAATAGCTGATGGGTTTTCTGAAACTTACACAAGACACAACACATTACTCTACGGAATTTTCAAAGTTTTCGTAAGCCTTCTGAAAGTGAGAAAGGATATTCTGAGTTCTAAAGTTCTTGTCCCACATATTCAAATCTTCACGGTGTATTGAAAGATTTCTTGGGCAAGATTTCAAAGAAGCTTTTGGAGAGGAAGTTCTGAAACTTGTTTTTCATTTTCAACTCTGATTGGTAAACCATATATTCATTCATATTCATTGGATCATCAGGTTGTCTCTCTTCATTAACTTTGCTTGTAAATTCGTTCTTGGATTTTTGGTTGTTTGTAACTATTACAAAGGGTTCTTGAAGCTGTTTCTAGAGTGGGTTTCTCTAGAGGGAAAGAGTAGAGAAGGGTTCTCTATGTCTTGATCACTAGGAATCTAATAGGGTTTTAGATTTCTATTCTTTATCTAGGCTTGTAAAGCTTGTAAGAACTGAAATTTGTGAATAGTGGAACTCTAATCTAGTTTTGATTAGAAGAACTGAATGTAGCTTCTCTTGTTGAGAGGTGAACCAGTATAAGTTCTTGTGTTGATCTCTATCTTTTAATCTTCTCTTGCTATCTTGATCTGTGATTCTTGGTGAATTCTTTATTTCTCAACAAGTTAAGTTTTGTTTTTGTAGTCTTGGACTGTGTGATTTGATTGATAGAAGCATTATTGGTTTGATTGTGATAAAGATCCTTTAACTTTGATTTTCTAAATATTTTAAAAAGGCCAAGTTTAAAACAATTCACCCCCCTCTTGGTTATTGTGAGTATTCATATTGTTTTCAAACCATTATGCCAAAAATGAAGGAGAAAAATACGTCTCCAATTGACAAAGGATAATGGCAGCCTCATTCTCCAAATCAACTAACTTTTGAGGGTTAATGACTTTGCTACATATAAAATTAAATAAAAAGCACAAACGAGTTATAGCAACCCTATCTTTGTCAGGCAAGACACCGTGAATGGCTACAACCAAGAGTTGTTGCATTAAGACGTGGCAATCATGAGAGTTCAAGCCAACCAATTTGAGATCATTCACGGATACAAGGACCTTGATATTTGAAGAGTATCCTTATGGGACTTTCATAGTCCATAAACACTGACAATATTTTTTCTCTTTTGTTAAGATTGCGTGACATGTTGGGGTAAATATGTTCGTTGACCATGTGATATAAGATGCAACTGCTCACGTATACCCATGTCAACCAAATCTTGACAACACTTCAAACCATCCTTTGTTTCACTTTTAATGTTAAAAAGGGTGCCAGTTAAACTATCACAAAGATTTTTCTCCACATGCATTACGCTTATACAATGTCTAACATCTAGATCGGACCAGCATGAAAGATCAAAGAATATTGACTTTTTCTTCCATATGTTCTTCTTAGATGCATCCTTCTTTTAGGTCTTCCCAAAGATACTTAGGATGTCTTTCACCTAATCATAAACTTCTTTTTCAGCTAAGGGTTTCAGCTCACTTTGATTCTCCTAGCTTCCATTAAAAGCTTTGTTCAATCGTCGATACGGGTGATAGGTTTAAGAAATTTTTAATTCCTAGTATATATTGTCTTCTTGCCATGTTTTAGTTGGATGTAGCTTGTATTTTTCTCACAGATAGGACATGTATGATGTCCTTTGACACTATATCCACTCAAATTCCTATTTTTTGGAAAGTCATTAATGGTATAAAATCTATTGCACACAACTTGAAAGTCTGATGGAGATCTCCCATAAAACACATCTACCCCGTCTACCCACAATTTTCTCAATTCTTCAATCAAAGGAGTGAGATAGACATCAATATCATTTCCTGGCTTTCTTGGACCCACTATCATCATACACAACATGATGTATTTTCACTTCATGCACAACCAAGGAGGGAGGTTGTAAATCATCAACAAAATAGACCATGATTTATGGTTAGTGCTTAAGTTACCAAAAGGATTCATGCTGATGGAGGTCCATTGCAAGCTAAAGGTTTAGAAGGAGAGCTTGAATCACTTCCTTTGGTGAGCTTTAAAGGACCAATGACAAGAGATAGAACTCAAGCACTTCAAGACCACATCCAAGTCAATTTGGACAAGCATGAAGAAGCACACCAACTCAAGGATAACAAGGGCTGGATTTTGATGTCTCAAGTCAATTTAATTCAATAAATTCAAGCCCTTGTTAGTAGCAAAAATAGTTACAAATAAAAGGCTTTTAGTGCATTTGTGTAAAGCTTGTAGGTACACTTGTGTGTAATTTTTGTAGCACCTATGGGCTGCACCTAGAAGCTGAAAACTACACTTAGAACTTAAAATTACTACACCATTACACAAGTTTAGGGTCAGCCAAGAGGAACTTAGGGAAGCTTGCACTACAAGCTTCATTTAGCTTGCATTTAGACTTCATTAGGTGCACAATAAAGCTTTATTTCATTGTCATTTACCTTGCATTTACTGTTGGATATAGGGAGAGCAACATGAAGATGAAGCCTGTGCCTTAGAAGAATGTTTTAAGCTTTTCACATGCCTTGAAGATTGTAATTTATACTAAGTGTATGAGAGGCCAATCTTTTGATCCTTGCATTGCATGCACATAATCATTAACAAGCTTACATATTTTCATTAAAAGTATCAAAGCTATTCATGTTTTTAAAAGAAATCAATATGTCATGGTTAATGTTTTTGGAAAAATATAATCTTACTGCTTTAATCGATTACATAGAGTTTTAATCAATTATTTGCATCATTTTAAATCTGGAAAATCATGATGAACATTTTAATCAATTACATGACTCTTGTAATCAATTACATAGTAAAAATAAAAAGCTTGCCTTACTGCTTTAATCAATTACCAAACATTGTAATCGATTACACAAGCTTGCTTCACAATGTACGTCACTGCTTTAATCGATTACCAAACATTGTAATCGATTACACAAGTTTGCTTCACAATGTACTTCACTGCTTTAATTGATTACAACTCGGTTTAATCAATTATTCTGTTCCTTGTAAAACCCAGAATGAAGCCATGAACAATTTAATCGATTACATAAGCCATTTAATCGATTATTTGGAGTGTTGTAATCGATTACAGTCTGTTACAAAAAGTTGTTATAAATTGAATCAAGGCTTGTCTGTTTTTTACAACTTGGATACTTCAAATTTTCTGAATATATACAAGCCTTCTCGAAAGTGATTTTCTGGGTTAACCAATTTCTTGTCCCACTCTTTAATCTTCATGGGTTTTGAATGATTTCTTGGGCAAGAGTTTTCAAAGAAGTTTTGGAGAGCATGTTCTGAAATTCTTTTCTACAATTCAATTATGATTGGTAAACCAAATGCATCTACATTCATTGGATCATCAGGTTGTTTCTCTCCATTTTCTCTGATTGTAAATTCGTTTTTGTATTTTTGGTTATTTGAAGCTATTGTAAAGTATTCTTTGAAGCTTGTGCTAGAGTAGTGTTCTCTAGAGGAAGAACACAATAGTGTTCTCTGGTTCTTAATTACTAGGAGTCTAATAGGGTTTTAGATTTCAATTCTTTATCTAGGTTTGATAAAGGGTGATTGTTGTAAATCTTGTAAAGAACTGAAATTTATAATAGTGGAACTCTAATCTAGTGTTGATTAGAAGAAACTGGATGTAGCTTCTCTTGAGAAGTGAACCAGTATAAATTCTTGTGTTGATTTTCTATTTCTTAATCTTTACTAGTTATCTTGTTCATTTGTTCTTGGTATTATGATCATTACTCAACAAGTCCAGTTTTAAGAAATTGATTTCTTGGGCTGAGTGGTTTGATTGATTAGAAGCATTCTTGGTTTAAAAGTGATTAAGATCTTTTAACTCTGATTTCATAAGATAATTTTTTCTTAAAAAGGCCAAGTTTAAACCAATTCACCCCCTCTTGGTTATTGTGGGTATTCCTATTGTTTTCAATTGGTATCAAGAGTAGGTTCTTGAGTGTTGTTCAAGATCACTATCTTTCTTTAAAAAGAATATGAATACCACACGAATTACCTTTAAGGAAGGTGCCTCCTTCAATCGTCCTCCGATGTTTGAAGGAGAGCACTTCAGTTTTTGGAAAAATAGAATGCAAATCTTTATTCAATCAAATGACCCAGGTGCTTGGAATGCAATAGAAAAAGGTCCTTCGAATCCTATAAAAATTGTTGGTAATGATATGATTCCCAAAGAATGGGATGAAATGACAGATGCTGAAAAGAGACTTGTCCAATATGATTTTAAAGCTAAGAATATAATTACTTCTGCACTTTCTGTTAGATTCAAGTATCAGAAGAATCAGAAGACAAGTGGTGTTTTGATATTTGTTTCATGCCCACTCATGTGATGATGGCATTTGTAATTTTTCCTTTTGGTTAAGCTTGGTTCATTAAGGTTAAAATCCAATAATCCTTTGCAGTCATTAAAGAAATCAGACATGCATGCATTTATTCTTAGGATAAGAATCATATTAGTATATGCAATTGATTAGAAATACATTGATAAGTCTAAACTAGCATAAAATGTTTTCTTACTGATGTAATCGATTACGCAAGTCATATAATCGATTACATAAGGCATCTGCATAAATCTGTTTAGCCTATGAACTGGTTTAATCGATTACCAAATAATTGTAATCGATTAAATATGCTATAGAGTACTATGTATACTTCTGGCGTAATCGATT
>QARZ01040973.1:0-25928 GCA_013407115.1 Glycine latifolia
AAATGAAGCTTGAAGTGCAAGCTTCATTTAGGCTTCATTTCAATTTGTATTTTCTTACATTTCAGTGACATTTAGCTTATAATTTCGTGGCCTATATAAAGTGTCAAAACTGAATGTAACTAACTTTGGTTCATTAATACAATTTCTGAAAATTGTTGTGAGAGTTTCTCTCTTGTTCTTGTTCAAGAACTTCTTGAGTCTTATCAATGGCTTTCCAATGCTATTGTGGTGATTCTTCCTAGACTTATTGGAGAGATTCTCCATGGTGTCTTCACCTTCATCCCTATCCTTTCTTCCATCTTCCATTTTCTGCAATTTAAACTTCTTAAACGGCCCCAATTCAAGGAGTGTTGGAAGCTTATGTGTTCTTGAGGTTTGCTTGAAGCTTGGGTTGTATTGCAAGGTAGATTTGGGAAAACTTAATGGCTATGGGTTCAGCTATTACATCAAGATCCACTTAGAGGCCTATGAGAACTCCAAGATTTTTAAGGAGAAACTGAAGAGGTTTCATGACTCTAGGATTCTTAGGAAGGAGTTCCATATTGGCCAAAAAGTGCTTTTATTTAAGTCTCGCCTTAAGCTTATTTCCAGTAAACTTTGATCTAGATGGGATGGACCTTTTATTATTACTAATTTTTTTCCCATGGTGCAGTTGAGATTAAAAATAAAGTTACCAACAAGGTCTTCAAAGTGAACAATCACCAACTCAAGCTTTTTCAGGAAAGCCCTCAAGTGGAGGAGGAGCTTCTAGCGGACCTCTCTTTGGTCTTGTCAATTTTATATGATGATGTGCCTTGGATGGAACTTAAGAAGTTTTCTTTTCCCTTATTTAATATATTGTCTCTTTGTTTGCATTTCATTGCATGCATACATTGAGGACAATGTGCATTTCAATTGTATGGGGAAGGATTTACAAAATCTGTTTTCTCTGTTTTTTATATACTTGTATGTTGTTTTTGTTTGTTTCTATTTTTGTTTTGTTGTATTTGTTTTTTTTTTGTTTTACTATTTTTACATACAGAAAATAAAAAAATGAACATTTTGCAGTTGTTGTTTTTTGTTTTTGTTGAATTTAGGCACTTTTCATGTTTTTCATAGGATTTCTAACTTGTATAAATTGTGAGAAATGTACCAATTTTTGTTGGATTGAGAGGTTTCTTGCTTGATGTGAACCATTGTTGCAATTGTTGAAGTGGTAAGTAGGCTTGAAAAATAAGATTTAAGGTGGATCATGTGTGATGGAATTATGCCTTGTGAGTTTTAGGCCTTTGTGGATGAGTCACATTATTCCATTCATTTTCTTTCATGTGTGATTTCACCCTTGTGCTAGATTTCTGTAGGTTTTATCTTGCCTCTTTTGTCATTCCTTGTTTCACATGCATTGATTGAAATGATTTAGGCCTTCTTTCTTTTAGCCACTAGCCAAATAAACGTACTGTGCATTGATATCCATTGTCACCCTCTTTGAGCCTTTAACCTTTTCTTTCATTTTGTAGCTCATTACAAACAAAAAAAAAATGGAAAATCATGTTGTCCTAACTTTAGGCAGAAAAAGGGCCTTGGAATTGTTTTGGGAGTCGGTTTCAAACAAGTGTGGGGGATTTGTATTTTTTTCCATGAAAGTTCCTTAATTTTTGTCATTTCATTTTCTTTTGATTTGTGAAAAAAAGGATGATGAAAGAAAAAAATAGGAAAACAAAACTAAAAGAAAAAAATAAAGAAAAAGAGAAGGTTCAAAGAATAGAAAAAAAAATGTACAAACAAAGAAAAAGAAATACAAAGAAAATTGTAATAAAAGCAAATTGTGGTTCATTCTCATCCTTGTACATTTTTTAATTTTAATTTTGTTGTTCTCCATCTTGTTTCTTTGTTTCTACCTCTCTTTTTACTTGTTGGCTTACTCCCCAGAGCCCCTATTTTCTCTTACTTTTAGCCTAAATATCCTTCTCTTATCCACCCTTATCGAAGCCATACGTTACAAACCAATAAAAGTCTTTTTGATCTTTTGATGCATGTTATTTCAAGTTGAATAAATTAGAGTCTTGTTAAAATTTGGATGTGCTAGTTACATGTGGTGTTTGAGTGTAAACACAAACCCGTACGCATTTGGATGTGCTAGTTTCTACATTTTTCTGCAATTTTTGTTCATTGTCCGCAATTCAACAATTGTTATCACTGGACGCCCTTGTTGTGGCTCAGACTTCCTGCAATTGGACAACAGTGGTGAACCTCTCAACATCACCACCCAAGTAGTGTTTGATTTTGTTGCCATTCACAGTCCATGTCCCATTTGTAGCTAGATCCTCCAATATCATCACTCCATGTGGCATGACTTCATTAATGTTGAATGGTCCAGACCATTTAGATTTTAGCTTACATGGAAACAATCTCAATCTAGAATTAAATAACCAAACTTGTTGACCAAGCTGAAAAATTATTTTCAAAAGCTTTTTATCATGATAAACTTTAACTATTTGCTTATAAAGCTTTTTATTAGCTTTGACCAGCAAATATTTTATAGCAGCATGATCAGTAAAAACAACAAACTTAGATCCTATCAAATAAAATCTAAATTTTTCGAAAGCATACACTGCCACAAGCAATCCTTGATGTTGTCATGATCGTGTGTGTGTATATATATATATGAACTACGGCAAGTGTACCGATCGTTATCAAGTAATAAAGTGTGTAAGTAAAGTATCATCTCCTCCGGGATTGATGACAATTTATCGTAATTCAATGCTTAGAAATTGGAATAAGAACAATAATCTTCTGAGAAATTGATTTTGTGTTGTGTTGTGATTATGCAAGGAAAATAAATGCAGAATTAATGAAAACGAAGCAAAGTTTAAATAGTTCAAGTGCAGTATTTTTGGAACAATTGTGGTTAATCGCAATCCCCTATGATCCCTACCACCTATGTTTGATTGGATTTGTTAACTTTAATTATTTCTAATTACTCAGCTGATGTATTTCCATACAATTAAACTAATTCCTAATTCCTTAGGTAATTTAGCCCTTTGGTAAAATTAGAAGACCTAATCCCTTAGTGAATTCCTCTTAAACCAAGCATTAAGACATACATCAAGGTATTATGGGCTGAACCACATAATGGTGCTGCAACCACGCATTCCTATCCCTAGGTAATGAACAATTGTTGTTCTAAGCAATTCCGGAACTAAAACCCCAACATCCCTATTGTGAATTAAAGCCCTAAGCAACTTAATAGAATGACCAGTTCAAATTAAGAAGAATAGAATGAAGTGTAGAATAGAACAAAGCAATTATCATAATTCTCATTAGAAACCAATCAAAACATAGAGGAGTTCACATAGGTTCTTGCTTTCAACCACAATACAAAGGTTTAGCCACTCATAATCAGATTAACCCTGGGTGTCACCATTAATGACAGCATCCTAAGAAAATTTACAAAGAATTAGAGAGATTACAACCAAGGATGATGTTCCCAATCTTCTAATTGAGCCCAATCTTGCCTTAGAAGCTTTCCCCCTTGATTCTCTTGCTTAATCCCCTTTGGAAGCTCTATTCTTCACCAAAATTGAGGTCCCCAAAAACCCCAAGCTTTTCCCTTTTATAGGTACCCAAAATCACCAAAATTCAGGTCTCAGCGAGTTTATGGCGCTGATCGCGCCACTTCCACGCTGATCGCGTGGGAGATTCGTATCCATTGGGCATTTTAAGTTGTGGCGCTGATTGTTGCGCGATTACGGCAAGTGCACCGGTCGTTTACAAGTAATAAAGTTTAGGTCAGTAGAGTATCGTCTCCACAGGGATTGGAGTGATTTCCACGGTAATAGTAAATGAGTGTGATTGAAAGGAAAAACAGTAAATATGCAGAAAAGTGTTGTTGAGAAGTTTGGTGGATTGTATGAAATTAAAAGACAAGAATTGAATAAATATGCAGTAAATTGTTTTAGAGAAATTACTAATGGACGAGTAATTGTGGTCAGGCGCAATCCCTTCTGATTTCTCCTCTTTCACTTGACTGGTTTGTTAAGTTAATGTATACATATGATAAATCTCTACTTTATTCGTGAAACCTAGATAACTAGCGAATCAGCCCTTTAATTTGATCAAGAACCCTAAACCTTTGTGAATTCTGTCAGATTAAGAATTTAGAGAATATATCATATGGGTTCCTGTTGTGATTGCTCGGAGAATAAGTCTTTTCTATAATAGTCAATCCCTAATTCCTTAGTGAACCAACCCTTTAGACTGAATCGAAAACCTAATTCCTTAGTGAAATCTATCAGTTTAAGCATGTAAAGAACATATTATAGACTCCGCACTCACGCATCCCTATTCCTAGGCGAAGAATGAATGTTATTCTTAACAGGTCAGAAAGTAGAACCCCAACGTTCCCATTGTGAATCCTACCCCTCAGTACTTTAATTGAAGTGATCAATTCCAATCAAGATAAAATAAAGAACAGAAAAGAATTGAAACAAACAAAACATATATTTTAATACCAGTCAAATTACAGAGGATAACTCATCCGTTCATGGCCTTCCCACAATAGAAGAATTAGCCAACCATAGGCTTCAAATACATCAAAGCTGTGATGGGATTCATGGTTGTGCAGTAACTCTGGCTTTAATGTTGATTTCTAGGGTTGGGTGAGAGAAAGATGAAGAATGATAAAAGGCTGCGGGAAGATGCCCTAACTCTGTTCAGAAGCTTAATATTTATACTAAAGTTTAAGTGAGGTAAGAAAGCCAAAAGATAAGCCCAATTACGAAATCAATCTTTTAAAACAGGCAACAGGATCAACTTCACGCGATCAGCGCGTGTCTCCGCGCTAATAGCGTGGATCTTTCGAAAGGGTGACGCTGATAGCGCGGGTTGTCACGCTAATAGCGTGAAGTGGTCGAGCTTCTAGCTTTGTTTCGTCTTGTTGACGCTATCAGCGTGAGGTCCCACGCTGATAGCGTGAGTTAGTCGAGAGTTTTAGCCTCCTTTCCCTGCATGTGGCACTGATAGCGTGAGTTCCCACGCTGATAGCGTGGGACTTCAAACTTGGTTTTCTCTTTGTGCTTGAGTTCTCCTCCTTTTACCTGTAAAATGCTCAAATGGTATTGAAATTAGTTCAAAGTAATTAAAATACTAAACTAGCCTAATTTTATTCTATTTCTTACATATTTAATTAAAATCTAACATTAAACTATACTAAAAACTAGATGTGTTTGCAACACATCACTGATCGCGTGGTTCCCGCGCGTTCCGCACGGGATGTTCGAATGACCAATGTTGGGTCTTTTGCAGCTTTTCTCCTTGAAAATTCACAAAAACATTATCAAATTCTATTAATTCGAAACATAACTATTTTTAATACTATTTTAACTATTTATTAACAGTTTATATATCTAAATAACCCTTAAAACTAATATATGCTAGAAGCATATCAATCCTTTTTCAGTTGCTACATAATTAATTTGAGCTTTATTTAACACCTTGCTTGCATATGTATGCATGGAAAACTTTATTTTTCCATTGACCCAAAACTGCTCTTATAGCATAATCACTAGCATCACACATTATTTCAAAATCAAGTGTTTAGTTTGGGAAAGTGATTATAGGTACAGAAATCAGTTTTGTTTCAAAGTATCAAAAGCTTCTAAACAAAATTCATCAAAATGAAATGAAACTTCCTTGTTCAAGAGATTTCTCAAAGGCTTGGAAATCTTAGAAAAATCTTTAATGAAATGCTTGTAAAACCAAACATGCCCTAGAAAGCTTCTGATGCCTTTAACATTTGTTGGTGAAAGCAATTTTTCAATGATGTCCACCTTGGCTTTGTCAACTTTAGTGCCATGAGCAGAGATTTTGTGGCGCCCAATACAATGCCTTCAGTCACCATAAAATGGCATTTCTCCTAATTGAGCACAAGATTTGTTTCAATACACCGCTTTAGTACAGTGTCAAGATTAGATAGACATAACTCAAAAGAAGAGCCAAAGACAGAGAAGTCATCTATGAACACTTCAATACTCTTCTCAATGAGAAAAGAGAAAATAGCAAGCATACATCTTTGAAATGTAGCAGGAGCATTACAAAGACCTAAAGGAATCTTCCTGTAAGCAAAAACATCAAAAGGACAAGTAAAAGTTGTCTTGTCTTGATCTTCGGTATTAACATTGATTTAATTATATCCTAAGTACCCATCAAGAAAACAATAATAATTGTTGGCCTGCTAGTCTATCCAGCATATGGTCCATGAATGACAACAGAAAATGATCGTTTATGGTGGCTTTGTTAAGCTTCCTGTAATTAATACACATTCTGCAGCCTGTAACAGTACGAGTTGGAATAAGCTCATTTTTCTCATTCTTTACAACAATTATATCACCTTTCTTTGGAACTACATGCATAGGACTTACCCACTGGCTATTTGAAATAGGATATATCATTTCAGCCTCCAATAGCTTGACTACCTCTTTTTTGACAACTTCCTTCATGTTTGGATTGAGGCATCTTTGTGGCCGAGCTATAGGTTTATATTCTTCTTCCATTAAAATTATATGCATACATTAAGAAGGACTGATACCTGTGAGGTCTGATAAGGTCCACCCAATGACTTCTTTGTTCTTCTACAAAATATTCATAGTCTCTTTTCTTCTTCTTCAGAAGGATTTGTATTAATGATAACTGGTTTCTATGAATCACCTACAAGAAAATCATATTTCAAATGTAGAGCTAATGCTTTCAGCTCCATCTTTGATTCTTGATTCTATTTCTCTTATTACAATTCTTCAAAGAGAGATTGGTGGTAAGGAATTTCCTTGAAAGCATCTAGCTGTTGGAGACAACCTGAACTCTCATTATCTTCACATTCACTCATGCCCTCAAAATGCTTCAGTCAAAATTTTCTCTAAACCATATTTTCTTTTAATGAACCTCTTGAAGTCAGAAATCACTTCATCCAGGACATCCACTCTAAAACACTCCCTCTTATCTTTACGATGCTTCATGGCTTCAAATACATTGATTGTCGTTCATAATCTTGCACCCTAACAGTGAGTTTTCCTTCATCAACATCAATCAAAACTTTAGCAGTCTTCGTGAAAGGTCTGCTAAGAATCAATGGAACTTCACTATCCTCATCCATATCCATCACTACAAAGTCGACTGGAAGGAGAAATTTGTCAACTTTCACTAATACATCTTCAATAATGCCATAAGGATGCTTAACAGTTCTTTCAGCTAGCTGCAAAGCCATCCTTATTGGTCTGATTTCTACCTCTCCTATCCACTTGATCATGGACAAGGGCATTAGGTTGATGCTTGTACATAAATCAAGAAGCTCCTTTCCTACTGATAATCTCTAAATAGTCACAAGAATTTTGAAACTACGGGGATCTCTAGAATGAAATTTTGAATAATTGCATTACAACCTGCATCCAACTTTATTGTTTCATCATCCATAATTCTTTTCTTCGTTGCAAGAAAATCCTTCATGAATTTAGCATACGTTGGCATCTACTCCAATGCCTCAAAAAAAGAAATGTTAATCTGCAGTCGTTTGAAAATATCTACGAAATGCTTGTACTACCTTTCCTTATCTTTTTTTGACAGAGCATGTGGATAAGGAAGATGTTGAATGGTGGATGGTTTAGTACATCTTTGCCTTTGTCAATTGCTTGTTTCTTTGGTTTCCGCTTCTCTTCACTTACCACTTTTTCTTCCACCTCTTCATTAGTCACCACTTCATAATTTTTCTCTTTTCTTTTTCAACTCCTTCCTTTTAATCAATTTTTGCTACAACTCCTTCATTTTCCTTTTTCTCACCATCGCCCTTCAAACAAACCACAGTCCCCTTCCTTGTTGTAATTTCTATGCATTGTTCCTTTGGGTTAACCTATGTGTTTACTAAAAAATATCTACTTCCATGCTTATACAATTTTTTTGCAAGTTGTCCAACTTGAACTTCAAGATTTTAAATGGAAGCATAAGTGTTCTTCTGATTGATGATGAATATCTACATAAAATGAGTTAGAGTATCTTCCATTTTTTACATTCTATCAGGTTGAGCTTGTTGTTGTTGATGTGGACCCCTATTTGAAGGACCTACATAAGAATTGTTAGAAGGACCTACAAAAGAGTTGTTAGAAGGACCTACAAAATAGTTATTAAAAGGACCTACATAAGAAGAGTTAGTGGAACTAGTATATGCATTATTATTTTGCTGCCTCCAGCCATAAGGCTGATTTGAACTAGACACCTCTTGAAAATACAATGAATACCTAATCCAATAAACCAAGAGGGGGGGGTGAATTGGTTTTTGCCCTTTTTTTTAAATTTCTTACAAAACAATATACAGCGGAAGAATTAATTTGGATCGTATCTTAGATCAAAAACAAATTTAGAAAACAATTATCTTCTCCAATCAATTAACTCTTGTGTTGAATCAAAGTTTGAGTTGATACACAAAATTGAATATCTCAAGAAATCAATGAAATGTAAACCAAAGCTTAAATGCACAGAACTTTATACTGGTTCACCTCCAACCACTGATGCTACATCCAGTTTACCTTCTAATCTAAACCAGATTAGAGTTCCACTAACAGATTTTAGTTCTTTACAAACAATCAATAAGGTCTCTTTCACCCACCCTAGGCAAAACTCTAAATCTACTCCCTAGATTTATCAAAAGACCTAGAACTAGAGAACCCCTCTCAGTTCAACCCCTAGAAAAACCCTTTCTAGTAATGCTTTAAAGAACTCCAACTGTTGCATGGAAAATCAACACAAATTATAGTAATCAAAAGAAAAATTACAAAGAACAAAGCTTAATGTTCAAGAAGGATTTCACCTTATTTTCCTTTGCAGCTTAAAATGATATGAACGAATTATACAACCTGAAATGATGCATGAAACTCAATCTTGAACCTTCTTGAATCACTTCTTTACATGAATGATCACACACAATGAGATCTTCTACTAAGCTACCATGTTGAATCTAACTTCAATGATCAACACATGTAAAATCAACTTTTTAAACTCTTCTAAACCTTTTGAGAATGTAATCACACTAATAGTCACAAATGCTCTCTTTTCTGGATCTCTTCTTTTCAGTGACACAACTTGTCTATTTATAAAAAAATAGATTTAACAGATTGTAATCGATTATTTAGCTAATGTAATCGATTATTTAATCATCAGTAATCGATTATTCCGTCTCAATAATCGATTAAATTGTTCATCTCAGTTCTGGAAATCTTGAACGAACATAATAATCGATTAGGCCAGAAATACCAATATTCTTTACAAGCAGAGGTAATCGATTATAATGCACTTTAATCGATTACGTCAGAACATGTCCAAAGCACTCCAGAGCTTATTTAATCGATTACAATTATTTGATAATCGATTAAACCAGTTCATCAGGCTAAACTGATTTATGCAAATGCCTTATGTAATCGATTATATGACTTATGTAATCGATTAACACAGTAAAAAAACATTTTATGCTTGTTTAGATTTACAAATGTATTTCTAACTATTTGCATATACTAATATGATTCTTAACCTAAGTGTGAATTGTAACACCTCAAAATTTCATAACTATGATAATCTTAGATTATGGGTAATGGTTTATGATTGAATTATTTGGGTAAAAGATTAATTAGAGACATTCTAAACCTGTTTGAAGAAAATGACCATATCACCCTTTCCATAAAATAAAAATTACAAGAATACCCTAGGAATATATTTACCAAAACGCCCCTGAACAATTTCAGAAATGACGAAGATGCCCCTAGGATGAAAATGACAATTTTGCCCCTGGATATTTTTGAGAATAACCAAAATACCCCTAGATATTTTAGTGAGATATTTTAGGAGGAAGTCCCATAAATACCCTTGAACAAACTAGATAATTACCATCACGTCCCGATGATGATAAATTACCAAAATGCCCTTTAGGTAAAAATGACCAGATGACTTTAGAAATTTTATAGAGACCTGGAAAATGGATGAAATACTTAAATATTAACCTAGAAGGTGACAAGAAATCATCAAATTGAATTTCTAGAAATTTTGGTAGATATTTTGAAAAAGAGCTTAATCAAGACTACCTCAGGCATCAAAAAAATTGTATGAAACAGATAGACATAATTTATAGAATTTTCTCTTAATTATGGAAAGAAAAGGATTCTTAAATAAGTTAGTCTAGTAAATTTAACAATTCAAGAAAAATAGACCAATAAGAATAAAGATAAAGTCATGGGAAGAAAAGTTAAATGATATTCTAACAATGCTACTACAGCTTAAGTTAGTTTTTAACAAATTTAGAATTTTATTTAGAATATTACTCCTAAGAAAACAATTTGGAATTAGTTTTTAATAGACTATAGAAATAATTGTATATGTTAAAGCATAGAATTTCTAAAACTAAAACTATCTCACGGTTTAAGCCCAAAAATTAAACCATATGGATTCCAAATCAAAGCTTGGCCGTGCACTCCTAGGAAAAATGGAGAAAGTTTTAGAAAACCTTAGAAAGAGGACATTTGGACGGTCAAGAAACAAGAGGAACACAATTGGACCATTTGTAAAAGCTAACCAATCATAATTGTGAACATAATGCAACAAAAATCTATTACACTTAGGCTACTCCACGTAAATGAAATTGGAATAAGGAGAATGCACCCAAAGTTGCCTATTGCACGTATAAGACCAATAAGACAAGTGAAGGGTATGGAAAACTCTTGAATTGGACACTTGTACAATGCAAAAGCTTTAGCCAATAAGAAAACACCAACTAGAAAGCTAAGTAATTAAAGCTTTGAAGATATTTGTGAAAAAGCTACTTCATCTAGCTTATAAGAAGAGAAACCGTGGGATGTGGCTGGTTTTGGGGAGAAAAACGTGTGAACTCTTAAGCCTTGCCACTTTCAAAGCAATTCTAAAATATTTCCAAGACAAACCAAAGCATAGCCGTGTGAACTACTCACTTGGTATCCTATTTTAACCTTCTTCATCATACCTTGTACTAAAAAGCAAATCAAGAACATCAAACCTTAGGAAACTCAAGTGGAATTAGGAGTTGATTAGCCAAGTTTTCAAGAAGAAGCAAGGAAGCAAAGGGCTGTCCAAACTTAAGGCAAATAAGGTATGGGGAGTTTATGATATTCAAAGCTTGAATAAGATTCTTATAGGATATTTGAAAGATAGACTGAAATCCTTTTGTGTTTCTTTAAGTATCTATACCCAATTTGATAATAAATTTGGTTGGAAGCATGTTTTGTTCCTAAAAGTATGTTGATTTTATAGAAATGAAGTCTTGTACACAAGATGTTTGATGAATTGCCTCAATGAATGAATTAATGGAACCCCAAGTGTTTGTTCAAATGTCACAATAAACTAGAATAGTATATAGACCTAACCTTAAGCAACCAAAAGAATAATTAACTTGAATTAAATAAGTGGCTGTCCAAGATAATTAATTCTACTAGGTTGCTGTAAATTGATTTAATGTTGTTATATGTTGTTGCTTAATTTATTATGTTGCTGTTATAAGTGTAATTATAACTAAATGATGTTGTATGCTGTTACTGTATTTAATTAAGTTGAATGTTGCTGTTGCTGTATTTAATTAAGTTGTTGATGTAAGCTGTATGATTTATGCTGTTATGTTGCTATATGTTACTGTATATTTAGTTGCTGTATATTTTAATTAGTGCGGTATATTTTTATTTGGTTGCTGTATATTTAATTAAGTTACTGTATTCAAGGTTATTGTATAATATTAAGTTGCTGTATGTTATTGAATACTCTATGATACGGTATTTAATAGGTTGTTGTATGCTGTTATGTGTTTTATGATGCTGTTTAAATTTTATTTTGCTGTCTGTAAAGATGTTATTTGTTGTCTGTTTTGATGTTGTTGTCTGTTATTTTGGCTGTCTGTTAAGATATTAATTGTTGATTGCGTGGCTGCATGTTGTGGTGCTGTATCTAAGATGCTATATTTAATTGGGTCGCTGATTTAGCTGTATGATATGTGAACATTCACTTGATGATGGGCTTTGTTGAGATTCTGTAACAAAAATGATTTAAGAATAAACTACGGATTATTTTGTGTTCCACTGGAGTGGGTGGGACTATCTGATATGTATTCCACTGGAGTGGGTGGGACTATCTGATATGTATTCCACTGGAGTGGGTGGAATTAGTTGATATAAAATTGGAATAAATGATAAAGAAGAATAATTAAACCATTCATGCATTTTTCATATGCATATGCCTGGCGGGGGTTAATCCGTGAAGTTGATGCCTTGCGGGGGTTAAACCGTGGAGTTGTGTGTCAGATAGTTAGAGGAACTGAGTATGAGCGTTCAGACAATGAGGAGTCTGAGCTGGGGGGTGCTTCGGCAGTGGGGAACCCACGCCACCCATGATGATCACATGTAGTGTGGGTGACTTTCCTGTGCACCACTGTGACACCCTGACTGATCGTGCAAGTTCTGGACCAGTGATTGGGGCTATCTGACTGTGGCCACTGATGTTGATTTTATGAAGCTGAGATCTCAGTCATGCATCATGTTAAAAGATGAGCATGCATTCCATGCACCACATGATGTGTATGTGAAATGATTATTTATTGATAAATAAGTGGTGGACTGAATATTTAATCTATGTGCTGTGAAATAATCTGTGAATCAATTGGTCTTTTACATATATCTTATTCAAACTTTGTTTGTCATAAACTTACCCGAATTGTGTCTGTGGTTGACACCTGTGATGACCCCAATTCATTTGGGCGAGCAGAGGAACAGTAGTAGCTGAACATGGATGAGGGAATGAAGATGTGCATGGATGATTGGAAGATGTGATGTCGATGTTGTGATGCTTGTTATTTATGGTTTTCATGTATTTTGGACATGTATTATAGACTGTAGTATGAATTGTATAATGGACTGTATCATGGACTGTACTCTTACTTATAAATGAACTGTGGTGAGGAAAATCGTTTACGCTATTTACATAAAATTAGCAAATAAGGCGAAAAGAATTTTTGTGAAAAATTTACAACTAAGATCATTTTAATACAAAGTGGACACGAGTTTTTAATTAAAACCAATCAAGCATGAGAGAGTCAAGAGAGGCGTTACATGAATGCATGCATGTATGATTCTTTAATGACTACAAAGGATTATAGGATTTTATCCTTAATGAACCAAGCTTAACCAAAAAGGAAAAATTACAAATGCCATCAAAATATGAGTGGGCATGTAACAAATATCAAAACAACACTTGTCTTCTGATTCTTGAATCTAACACCTCTGTAGCCTTTGTAATTTCCTTGAAAGTTTTGTTGAGCTCTGGTATGATTATGCAAATAATGAGCCTCCTATTGCTATTAACAATGACTAGGTGCTGAACAATTTCCATTCTGATGGTCACCACCACAAAAATCACATCTTAGAATTTGTTGAACTTAATGAGTTTGGTGCATTTTTTATGATCCACCTTGCTGAAATTGTTGAGGAAGTTGGCCAATATGTTTTGTTAAGGCCTCTATTTGTTAAGTCAAGAGTTTATTTTGAGCTAGAATTGCATTGAGTATCTAGCTCTCCATTATACCTTTTCATTGAACCGGAGACCTATCATGGTGACTTTGATAATCACCATCTACTATGGAGTCAATGATTACAATTGCTTCCTAAGGGCTCTTAGACATCATAGTACCTCTAGTTGAGGCATCAAGAATAATCTTTGTCTAAGGTCTCAAACAATTGTAGAAAATATGTAGTTGTGCAGCATCATCAAAATTATGATTTGGGCACCTCTACAGTAAAGATTTAAATCTCTCCTATGTCTCACAGAGATGTTCATCAAATCCTTGGGAAAAAGTAGCAATGGTTGATTTCGCACTAATGAATCTGGATGGAGGAAAGAATCTCGCAATGAATTTTTCCTCTACTTCTTTCCAAGTGTTAAGACTCTTGTTTAGATGTGATTGGAGTCATGTCTTTCCTTTAGCTGTCAAGAAGAATGGGAAAGCTCTGAGGTAGACAACTTCATCATCTTCATCAGAAACTCCCACGATACTATATAGCTCCATGAAGGTAGAAAAATTTGTGTATGGATCTTCATGATCCATTCCAGCAAAAGGGTTTGAACCAATCAGATTAAGCAATGCTGGCTTCAATTCCACAACCTTGTCACTGAAAGGAGGATTGACTATGTTATTGTAATGCTTTGGTCCTTATTGATAAGCATAGTCACCAAGAGTTCTCCATGGTGGTCTATTTCCTTCTCCTCCTCTATCATCCATAATATCAATTATAAGTGGCTTTTCTGGTGAAGGAGAATCAATAGAAGAATATCCACCCAGTGGCTTATTGGTTGCTTGGTCTTTTTCTACCTGTTTTTCCTTCCAGTCTTGGTAATTTTCGGATCAAATAGCTATTTATCTGCAGAAAATTTACCTTGCATAAAGTAGAAAGAACAAACTACAATAAATCGTAAGTACCGAAGCTAGCGAAAATAAAATATAATAGAGAATTTATACAAAATCAAAATAAAATAAATAATTAAAGTAAGGAAAATGTTATATTCAACTAAAAATTAAATTTGAAAGAACTGAGTGAGTGACTCATGTCCCCGACAATAGCACCAGAAACTTGTCAGACTATTGCCAAGAGTACCAATGTCATTGCAGGTTACAGATTTTATAAAAGAGATCGTCTCCACATTGACTTGAGTTACTCAGTTTCTCCAAATAAAAGTAAATAGTTCAATAGCTATGTATAACAAATTTAATCGAAGTCTTGTGGTTTAACAAAAATAACAAAAATATTATAAATAACAGAATTAGTGCGTCAAAAATAAAAAATTACGAAAACAAGTAAAATTAATTTAATTAATTCAAGAGAAACGTAGGATTGGATTTCATCGTTCATACCTTTAGTATCCAAATAATATTAATAAATATGAATCATTTATAACATCACTGATGCACACATTAAATCAGCTAGTATCAATCCCTCGCATTCGAGAATCCTAAGAATATTTAACGAATATGGATTCTTGCATATGAAATAAATATCCCAACATTACAATCATAATCTCGTGTTATTTGCAATCAAAACATTATGCTTTATTCCTAGCAACGTAACTTAAAGAGTAAAATTCATTCAGTTAAAATTCTAAGAGTATTTTCCAGTCAAACTCAGAATCCCATTTCATGAAACTAGTGATCAAATAGAATCAAACATTACGAATAGAATGGAATCACAGTAATGAGTAGAAATGACACACACACACACACACACACATATCTATATATATCAAAAGAGATACATAAGGGTACGAAGATTACATTAATCCTTTGGAGAAACTAATCAATCATTGTGTAGAGCACAAGATCAATAGAAGACATGATGAAGGAAGTGATCCACACTCACTTCTCTATGATATCAACTTCACTTTTCTCTCTTCTCTCTCCATGCTTTTCTTCTACCTCTAGTTTTGTGTTCTCCGATCTAGTTTTCTCCCATTTGCATGGATTTTAAATGAAACATTGCAAGAGGTCCCAGACCAACTCGCCCCTGTGAGTTGGTTACTTCAGGCTGAAGTAATGTCACTTATCTAGGTGAGTTATACTCACCCAAGAGAGTTGGTTCCTTCAAGCTGAAGTAATCTCACTAGCCCAAGTGAGTTAGATTGCTAGCCAAAGGCGAGTGACATTTCAAATTCTTCAAAAATGACCCTTTTGCTCTTTTGCTCTTCATCTAGGCTTGGTTTTTGAATCCAACAAATAACCATCAAAACATAAGAAATGCATAGATGAATCTGAAAATAGTATTAACAACACACAAGAACCAAGAGGGGGGGTGAATTGGTTGATCTTGGAAAATTAAAAATTCTTTTAACAATCAGAGTAATCAAGATCGTATCATAAACAATCCAAGAATGCTTCAACCAATCAAACACCACTGCTCAAAGAATGCAACCAAAAACTTTTAACTGTTGAGCAAGAAATGTTGCACCAATGAATGACAAATTATAACAGCAACAAAAGATTAGAGAGAAGTAGTCAATACAAGTATTTATACTGGTTCACTTCTTAACCTTGAGAAGTTACAGCCAATTCTTCCAACCACAATAGTTAGAGTTTCACTAGTAACCAATTGTTCTTACAAGATTTTTACACAACCACTCTTAATTACACCTAGATTAAGAATGAGACTTCTAACACACTTAGTATCTCTGTGATCAAGACATAGAGAACACTTTTCCCTACTTTTACCCCTAGGAACACCTATCCTAGTAAAGCCTTAAGAAAACCTATGTTATTAATACATAAAAGAAACTCAAAAGAATTCACAACAAAGTGTAAAGAAAGAAACCACCTGATGATCCAGTAATTGATCTATGTAAATAATTTACCAGACTTGAATTAAAAAGGTGGAAGAGAACTTTTTTTTCAACACTTATTTTGAAAGCTTGCCCAAGAAGAAACTCTCTTTTGAAATCTTTGAATCTTGAGGATTTGTGGGACTTAACAGAGTTTAGCACTTGAAATCTTTTCTTACTTCAGAAAGTTAATGAAAATACTTTGTAATTTCGTTGTTCTTTTTCAAAACACCCAACATCTATTTATAGAAATCAATTTGTAACTGTCAGTGATCGATTAATTCACTAATGTAACCAATTAAATTCACTTATGTAATTGATTATTAACACGTTTAATCGATTAAAGTGTTCTTGAACTTTTTAAAAATGATTTATGAGCAATGTAATCAATTAATTAACATTGTAATCGATTATCATAGCCAGTATTAGTTTCAAATACGAGCCAAGTAATTGATTACAACAATATCATAATCGATTATCTTAGGAAGACTTTTCTTTGACTTTGTAAAGTGTAATTGATTACCATATTTTTGTAATCGCTTAAAGTGTTCCTAAAAGCTTAAGTAATAGATTACCATTAGTTGGTAATCGATTAAAGCAGATAAAACTTGTTTTTCCAAAACTTAAACATTCAACACTTTGACTTTTATGCAATCATGAAAACTCTTTATTTCAGAAAAGCTTTTTCACACGACTTATGCTTTTATGAAAACATGAGTGCAAAAACCATATATGAGCTTTATGCAATGGATCATAGGAAGTTTCATCTCATACACAAATTACAACTACCAATCAAATTGATTTGGCATGTAAAAAAGCCTAAATACTTTGTAGCTTTTGAGACTCAGCTTCTTGATCCTCTTGAGCTCCCCCTGACTCTAACAGAATCTTCCATATTTAAACAACAACACTTATAAATGTACAAAATATAAAACAACTAAAATTAAGGGAAGCTTATAAGAAAACTACTAAAATCAAATGATAAGTGCTACATTATAATCCTAAAAATAACTAAAATAAGACACTTATCACTCTTATGCCCAATTAAATTTTAATAAAGAAGTTAATAAAAGAACAAATATAAAATTTTTGGCAGAGTCTCCCCTATAATTAAAACTTTTCCCAAAAATTTTAATCATTATAACAACAACATCATTCACAATTTCATTCATCAATAACAAATACATTGCATCCTATTAGTTTAAAACATAGTTTTCTTGAAAACCAGCACGCAACAAGGACCAACATACATCCTCATAATGGGTTCCCTGACCCCAACTATGGTACCAAAAGCTGTAAAAAATAATAAACTCCCCCCACCTATCTATATCTCTCTGTTAGCTTCTTGTTATGTTATTTTGAGATCTCTAAGGTTCACGTCCTTTGATCCAAACGTAAAGCTCTATATACCATGTCGAACACAATTCAGTATAGATTTTAAAGACAAGGTTAATTGAGGGTCAAATACCCATTCGGTTTTTTAAAGGGACTAAAAGGGTGTTTTTGGAGTCTACATCAAAGAGACATCATTTTGAAATTTCAATCACGCCAATGTAACCAAGGTTCAGAGAAGGTCACGAAAATGACATCAATATTGTAAAATGGAAACTTTTACAACATCTCATTTTCAAAGATTTTTCAAAGGAAGTGTAAACACATCCAATAATGATACCCAAATCACAAGATATACTAAAAGAGGCTTAAACTAACTAGAAGAAGAAAAGGAAATTTGGTTACCTCGAAGAAACCACAAAAAGAGGACTGGATGATCCATTCTCTTCCGAATCCTCGAGTTGAGTTTGGGAGATTTCGCTCCGATTAAAGTGTTTCTCTCTCTGTGGTGGTCTGACGGCAAGCAATGACAACTCATGGCGGTCATTGGTGGTTGTAGATGATGGAGAAGGAGGTCTAGGGCTTTGGATGAGGGTTTGGAGAGAGAGAGAGAGGCCAAATTTGTGTTTTTCATGCTATTGAATGTATTTATAAATTGTAGATCTCACTTAGCGAGCTCATCTTGCTAAGCAAAATTCCACTTTTGGCACTAAGCAAATTTTTCTCTCTGTCTGGAATTGCGCTTAGTGTGCTGATCGCGCTATGCAAGATGTCAAATATGGATATTTTGCAAATGCCAATAGTCAAAAAGTGAAGACGTGGGTTGCAAAACCTACAGTGCAAGTTTTAAGGCTATCCAACGGTTATCGATTCTGAGATCATAGTTTTAGTGAAACAAATTTTTGGAGCAAACTTGATATCACACATTTCCAACATAGATCAAACAAACTGCACTTAACCTAACATCCACACAAGGCAGTTGCATAAGGATAATTCACACAACACTTCAACTAATCCAATTTAATCAAATATTCAAATAACATAAGAAATACATCAAACATCTATTTTCAGTTATCAAAGTTTCAGGGCGGTACAACTCTTCCACCCTTTTTGAAATTTCGTACCCAAAATTTATCTGACTCAAACAAGGCTGGATAGGCTTCTTACATTTGACTCTCTAGTTCCTACATTGTGTCCTCTCCTGATGTACCTCCCCAGATCACCTTGACTAATGAAATATTTTTCCCTCTTAAATTCTTTGTTCGCCTATCATCCATCCTCAAAGGAAATTGTTCATATGTCAAGTTCTCCTCCACTCAAACGTCATCCAATTCGACCACATGAGATGGATCATGGATATATTTACGAATTTGAGACACATGAAAGACATTGTAGAGGTTAGAAAGAAATAGGGGTAATGCAATTTCATATGCCATAAGGCTGACTCTTTTGAGAATTTGGAAGGGACCAATAAAATGAGGTGTGAGTTTTTGGGATTTCAAGGCTTGACCAACCCCAGTAAATGGAGTGACTCTTAAGAATGCATGATCACCATCCTTGAATTCCAGGTCTTTCCTCCTTTTTTTCCTAATAACTTTTCTTCCTACTCTGAGCAGTCCTCAATCTCTCTTGGATCAACTTGACCTTCTTAGTGGTTTGTTGTACCACTATAGGTCCTAAGGTGAAGTTCTCTCCAGATTCTAGCTAGCACAGAGGTGTCTCACACCTTCTACCATACAGAGCTTTGTACAAAGCCATTCCAATGGTAGAAAGAAAACTATTGTTATAGGTGAACTCTATCAGTGGAAGACAACTCTCCCAACTCCTATTTGGTTCTAATACACGTTCTCTCAAAAGGTCCTCGATTGAATGGTCCGTTCAGTCTGGCCATCAGTTTGAGGGTGATTGGATGAACTTAGCCTAAGCTTGGTTCCCAACATTTTGTTCAGACTCTCCCAAAACCTAGAGGTGAATCTAGGATCTCTATCAGACACTATACTAGACGACACACCATGTAATGTGACAATCTCACTAATATACAAGGAGGTCAACTTCTCTAAGGAAAACTTGATATTGATGGGATAAAGTGAGCAGATTTGGTCAATCTATAAATAATAACCTAGATGGAATCTAAACCTCTAGGGGTTCTAGGTAGTCCTACAATGAAATCCATGGATATATTGTCCCACTTCCATTGAGGTATCTCTAAGGGTTGCAACTTGCCTGAGGGCCTTTGATGTTCTATCTTAGCCTCTTGGTAGACTAAACATGCATACACAAATTCACTAACCTCTCTCTTCATGTTTAGCCACCAAAACATCGTCTTGAGATCCTGATACATCTTGGTAGAAGGTGGATTCTCAAGTTGCTCCTATGCCCTTCCTCCAAGATCATCTTCCTAAGCTCAGGTACATTGGGGACACAGATTCTATCTCAAAGTCTCAGGACTCCATCTGATCCCACATTGAAACTACTATCTCTCCTTGAAGCTATGGCTTCTATTTGAGTTCCTAGAAAAGGATCAGACTTCTGGCCCTCTCTGATCTCTCCTAGTAGCTCACTATCAATTTACAAAGATTTTAGTCTTACACTATTGGGGTAACCTCACACGCAAGGCTAAGGTCTTTAAGTTATTCTAGGATATCCAACTCCCTAACCATTAGGGCAGATATATGTAGGGACTTCCTACTCAAAGCATCAGCCACTACATTGGCTTTGTTGGGATGATAGATAAGCTCAAAATCATAGTCCTTAAAAAACTCTAACCATTTCCTCTGTGTTGAAAATGTGTGAATTCAAGTTTTACCCAAAACCGGTTTCGATAAAACTACAATCTCAAACTTGTTAACCATTGGATCTTCTTCAAATGTTGATAGTAGGTTCAAAACCCAAGTCTTCATGTTTTGACCGTTGCAATTTTCAAAATAAAAAATTTTGATATCCTGATTAACGCAACCAGCGTGCTAAGTGCAATTCCAGACACAGAGAAAATTGAGCTTAGCAAGATCAGCTAGCTAAGCGAGATCTGCAATCTATAAATATGTCCATCAGCCTGAAAAACACGATTTTTCACTTCTCTCTCTCTAAACCCTCATCCAAAGCTCAGCCCTTCTCCTCCACCATGCAAGACCACAGGTGACTACCATGAGCCATCGTTGCTTACCGCCAGACCACTGCACGGAAAGGAACACTTTAATTGGAGTAGAATCTTCAAAACTCAACTTGAGGATTCGGTAGAGAACGAAGCTTCCAATCCTCCTTTTGTGGTTTCGCTGAGGTAACCATGATTTCCTTGTCTTCTCCTAGTTAGTTTAAGTCTTTCTTAGAATCTCTTGTGTTTTAGGTACCATTATTGGATGATTTTACACTTCCTTTGAAAGTCCTTTAAAAATGAGACATTGTAATAGTTTCCTTTTTATAATATTGATGTCATTTTTGTGACGTTTCTTGAACCCCAATCACATTGACGTGATCAGAATTTCAAAATGACATCTCTTTGATATAGACTCCAAAAAAATTCAATTTTAGCCCCTTTTAAATTTGAGTGGGTATTTAACTCCAAATGTGAATGTTAACCTTGTCTTTGAAATCTATACTGTTGGATATAGGGGGAGCAGAAAGAAGATGAAGCTAAAGAAGAAGCTTGTGCCATAGAACAAAGATTTTAGTTTTTCACAAGCCAAGGAAATTGTAATTTGGTTAAATGTATGAGGCTAATCTTATGATCCTTGCATTGCATGAACATGATTATTAACATGCATACATGATTTTATTAAAGCATTAAAGCTATTAAAGTTTTCAAAAGAAACTAATTTTGCATGGTTAAAGTTTTTGGAAAAATGAAATCTCACTGCTTTAATCGATTACGCAACGATTTAATCGATTATAGGCTTCTGTTATAATTCTGGAAAAGCCATGAAGAACATTTTAATATATTATAGGCTACTCATAATTGATTACATAGCACAAAATGAAAATCATGTTTCCCTGTCTTAATTGATTACCATGATATCCTAATCGATTACTTAAGTTCATCTTTAAATATGCATGACCGACATAATCGATTACCATAATATCTAATCGATTAGATAAGCTTGTCTTACAACTAAACCTGTCTGCTTTAATCGATTATGACTCAGATTAATCAATTAATTTGCTCGTTGCAGTTCCCAAGTTGTGCTAAGAACATTTTAATCGATTCTTTGGCAATTTAGTTGATTAAAAATGATAATTTAATCAATTACTTGGCGCTTTAATCGATTACATTCTGTTATAAATTGGTTAAAAATATGTTGAAGGCTTGACTGAAAAGATAATACACAGACTTCAATTTTTCTGAGCATATACAAGTCTTCTCAAAGTTAGAAAGGATTTTCTGAGTTAGCAAAGCTCTTGCCCCACTTTTTAAATCTTCATGGTGTATTGAAGGATTTCTTGGGCAAGATTTTCAAAGAAGCTTTTGGAGAGAAAGTTCTGAAATTGATTTCTGCATTTCAACTCTGATTGGTAATCCATATTCATTCATATTCATTTGATCTTGTTGTAAATTCGTTTTTGTATTCTTGGTAGTTTGAAACTATTGTAAAGGGTTCTTTAAGCTTTTTCTAGAGTGGGTTTCTCTAGAGGGAAGAGTAGAGAAGGGTTCTCTATGTCTTGATCATTAGGAATCTAATAGGGTTTTAGATTTCTGTTCTTTATTTAGGGTTGATAAAGAGTGGTGGTTGTAAAGCTTGTAAGAACTGAAATTTTATAATAGTGGAACTCTAATCTAATGTTGATTAGAATAACTGGATGTAGCTTCTCTTGAGAAGTGAACCAGTATAAATTCTTGTGTTGGTTTTCTATTCCTTAAATTCTTCTTGTTATCTTGATCATTAGTTCTTGGTATTATTTTCATTACTCAACAAGTTCAGTTTTGAAGCAATTATTTTTTTGGGCTGAGTGGTTTGATTAATTTGAAGCATTCTTGCTTTAATAGTGATTAAGATCCTATAACTCTGATTTTCTAAATAATTTTAAGAAACCAAGTTTAAACCAATTCACCCCCCCCCTCTTGGTTATTGTGGGTATTCCTATTGTTTTCATATACTAAATTGCCTTTGATTTGGTATATAGAACTTTGTGTTTGGACAAATAGACGAGAACCTAAGAGATCTCAAAACAACGCTGTGAGGAGCTAACAGGAGAATATATATAGGTAAGGGGAGTTTATTGTTTGTTTCCAGCTTTTGATACTATAGTTGGGGTCAGGGAACCCCATTATGGGGATGTATGTCTATCCTTATAGCGTGCTAGTTTTCAAGAAAAATTATGTTTTAAGCTAATGGGATGCGATACATTTGTTATTGATGAATGAAATTGTCAATGATGTTGTTGTTGTAATGATTAGATTTTTTGGCAAAAGTCTTAATTACAGGGGAGACTCTGCCCAAAATTTTATAATTTGTTCTCCTATATACTTCTTTATTAATTTTTTTAATGGGCATGAGTTTGTTGTGTATATTATAGTTCTCCTCTTTAACTTAGAATTTTCCTAAAATATCATTCTTGTGGTATTATGGATTGTGAATGTATGAGATTTGTGTTGTAAGAAGACCTGGTATCAGAGCAGGTCGAACCTTTTCGGCCAATGAGTTGTGAGTTTGTTGTGTTTCTCTGTGCATTATGTGTTTGTTGTGTTGAATGTTTGATGTTTGAGTATCTAATTGTTTCATAGCTGCTTGAGTTGTTTGTGTTTGGAAGGCACTCAAATTTTTGTTTTATGTGGGATATGGAGATTTGTTGGTGCTGTCATAATATATTTGTATTCCTAATGTCTGTTATACCATAAGTTCCAATGCCTTGTCATGGGCTATCAGACTGGCCATCTGGATAATTCACGGAGTGAAATGGGACACTATGACAAGCAGTTAGGAATACAAAGGGTAGAGAATGAGCGTTAATGTCTCGAGAGAGAACTGTTGTAGAAGAGTGATTTCTCGAGGCATAAACTCTTAAGATTAATTAAGTAGGGACTTTAGATAGGTATAGAATTGTCTTATTCCTTTTTCTTGTAGGTTCCTTCCATGTTCTGACTTCCTAGTGTACATAGGGAGGGATGGCTGGATGGAATGATCATGTAATAGTTGATGCTCTCCAAGCCTTAGCTTGGTTCTGGGGAATCAGAATAGAGGAAAAACTTAAATTGTCTATGTCTTCTTTGGATGATGATCTTGTGGTAAAGACCCCGATTAATGGTTTCGTTTTAACTTCTGATGTGTGTTTGATTTGTCCTATAGAGATTTATGGTAGAAAGCTCTTGATAGATCTGATTTGTTTACCTCTAAGCCAAATTGATGTTTTATGGGTATAAACTGGTTATCTTCCAACCATATCTCATCAAAATGTTTTGATAAAATTGTGGTGTTTGGAACGACCTGCCTCATCGCTACTGTATCACTAACTCTTAATTACTCTGATACAAATTTTAATAAAAAAAATCCATTACGTTTGATTATGAAAATGGTAATAAGTTTTTCGTAAACAAGATAATCATCACCATAAAGCAATTACATAAATAAAAGTACATTTAAAACATTACGATTCATTCACAGGTAGAAACGTGTTTTAGTTGTATTTACAAATATCCAAAGGTACAAGTTTTTATTTTGAAAGAAAACAAGAGACTAATCTACGAAAGAGTTGACTATCAAAACACAACTCTTTGTCGGGATCTGATCCATCATCATCCCAGCAGCTCAGCGACTCCGACCAAAAGAGATCTCCCTCCAAGTCACCTAATGTTGTCCATCTGCTCACACGAACGAAAGTTCACAATCATCACAGGTACCAATCCACACGGTACAAACAAAACAAAGGTGAATTTATCATGTAAAAAAACAATAATATATAACAATAGTCAAGGAAAACAATCCAAACATCATGACGTCATCACAACACCCAAGCATTTCATCACACAACCAACACGGACAAACCATCCAACCCATTCCACAAGTCAACTTATAATGCTTAGAATGATGCATGCTCCTGACTTATCTCTCAACATGTAATGTGGTACCATCCCGGAAATAGACCATTACAGGCAGATGATGCAGCAGGATGTCAGGGTCACTCTGTCGTGCCCAGGGTGCTCCCCCCACTGGTGATCAACCATGGGTCTCACTAAAGAAGTTCCAAACAGACATGCCCCCCAGTACTTCCATACTCTGAAGCCAATCATCCTATTTTCGTCGTGTAAATGAAGTATGTCACATAGGCATCATCAATGCATTACCCGACCAGGAACAAATCCTTCCTCGCAAAGGTGACCCGCCATGCACCCCCCATGTACATACTACCGCCCCAATCGCGGGCTCACCGATGCACTTACCGTGACTAGGGACAAATCCTTCCTTGTAAGGCTAGCCACCCGGTCCTGGCATCTTACGTGTTTATACATAGCCTACCACCACGGCATCATCAATGTATGACCAGGCCAAGAACAAATCCTTCCTCGCAAGGGTGACCCGTCATACACCCCGTGGGTATCTATGTATATCCACCCGCATTCGATAACCATGGGCATCATCAATGTATGACCCAGCCAGGAACAAATCTTTCCTCGCAAGGGTGACCCATCATACACCCCCCATGGTATCAATGCAAAAATCTTCATCTCAAAATAATCACATATACTGACCTCAACTGCTTACAACATAATCACATATGTTTATAACCTACATACCAATCATAAACACAACATAAACTAGTGAGTCGGGATGGCTCACCAACCAGGCAGCACTAGAGAAAATAAACTAAACTCGGGGTCACTAACCCGACAGCTCTTAAAGAAAGAAGGGAACAAGCTCAACAGTTCTCCATAGAAGAAACGAGTCCGGGAAGGGAACCCGGTCGCTCTAAAGAAGGGACACGAGTTCAACCGATTAGGAAACTCGGTAGCTCTCTTAAAGAAAAGGCACGAGCACAGCCGAGTAGGAAAACCCGGTATCTCTCTTAAAGAAAAGGACATGAGCTCAACCGAGTAGGAAACCCGATAGCTCTCTTAAAGAAAAGGACACGAGCTCAGCCGAGTAGGAAAACCCGGTATCTCTCGTAAAGAAAAGGACACGAGCTCAACCGAGTAAGAAAACTCGGTAGCTCTCTTAAAGAAAAGGACACAAGCTCAACCGAGTAGGAAACCCGATAGCTCTCTTAAAGAAAAGGACACGAGCTCA